>JASVER010000085.1:4457074-4515515 GCA_030449065.1 Oceanodroma leucorhoa | reverse complement strand
TTAAGCTACTTCTGGTTAACATCCCAACAGATAACAGGATACTGTGGAATTTCACACAAGCTTCTCGTATCCGCCTTGCTCAACCAGCAAATTATTTACAACCCCTTTATCACAGTAAGGACCTTTGTTTCTCAGAATCTTAAAGCCATCCACGAAGGATAAAGGATACCCCTGGACTACCGAGGTAACGCCAGCACCCTAGCCCCTCCGACATCTCTGTGAAACCCTCCCCTTATCTGCCATCGTAGATAAGAAACTGTAGCAAGACTGACTCCAGGGATGTCTAGATCAATAAAGAAGCCGGTGGATGATGGCCGCAGAACTATAGTTGCTTTGCAAAACTCTGTGTGTTATTTTGTTCCACGACTTACCCATTTTGCACTATTAATGTTTCTAATAATGGTTCTTTGAGCGCTGCTCACCGGTCTGACACTTGGACCACCCTCCTTGGCCCAAGGTTTCTATCCAGAAGCTGACCTCAGCATCCTTTCACTATTTCATTATTCTTGAATAATTCACTTGGAATTACGACGGGATTGAATCCCATTGCTATTTTATCAAAGTCAGCTGGGGACATGATCCATCACATAGAGGACAGAAGCGGTGCGGCTAGTTCTGCTCTGCCGTATCAAGGACAAGCCACARGACCTTGGACGGACAATGAAAATGTGGACTCACCGCTTGAGCCACCTCCCAGCATTATTCTCTGGTTCCTGGGACCCTGACAAGGAGCGGCAGCATTTTTACTGAATTGCTCCCGTCCYGCTCCCCCAGCCATTAGGCTCTTTGGCTGGGAAGTCCCCAGCAGCCGTCCTTGCTTTCCTGCGGAAGGAGGGAGCAGGCGAGTCTGTCCTGCCATGCCGCTTTTCCCCCATGTGTCTTGGGATTGCTGTGTGACGGCCCTTCACCTCCAGTCATCCCTTCTGACGGGCGGCTGAGGGGGGCACCAGCTCGAGGCGATATTGAACACGGCCAGTCAGCCCCTCCATTTGCGGCTGCGCTTGTGTTGAGCCGTGCCGTGCCGGCATGCTGGGATGGCTGCGGTCCTTTCCTCATCAACGCTTAGCAGGTKCTTCTAGAAGAACCTACCGCTAAGTGAGGCTACTACTTTATTTAGCAATGCGATCAATAGCCTCTTGGCATGCAGCCTCCATTTCTTCCAAGACATCTATTTGCGAGGGAACAGAATTACCTCGCTGCTGTTCAAACTGACTCAGCGTGCCATCTTTTTCCTTCCTCCCATGTACAGGATTGCTTGCCACCAGCGTCTGAGCACACCTGYGTCGCTCTTCTCCTTGGTGCCTATTTTGGAGGCCATGTTCTTTCACAGGTCCTCCTGCTCCACAACACKGTTCATTTGTACGTCTGGCCATGGCATCACCCTGCACTTTTATCTGCTGTTTCCCTACCTGAGGAACAAAGCCACTTTGATACAGGGAAAGAAACTAAAGTAAAATTATTAATGAACTATACTTAAGAAGCTCATGCTTCTCACTGAATTTACCGTTAGTATACCCAGGTTATTGATCCAAGGTCCACGAACGTGACATAGGAGACTCCTGCCGAGAAGTTCCAGTGGAACGGGTGCCCGATGACGTGGTCGTGTGGTTTATGGCTTCTTGTTGGACGAACTACGAGTGACTGATTGCAACAGCCACAAAGCAGAATGGATTTTTCATAAAGGACCTGAAAGCCGACTGAAACACCAAAATTGATTTATAATTTTTATTAGAAGAAAAGCTGTGGCTACTGTGTAGGATTGAAATGTTGCCTACTGCAGGAGACGAAGGACCTCCTCTTGTACTCACCAAAACCACGGCAAAACTTCTGCTGGCTTCCTCATCTTAAAAGCCCCCCACTGTCACCCAAAATTAGCCACTATGTGGCAGGTTGTTAGAGGTGCTCCCCGTTAGAGGTATTATTTTCCTGTTGTTAATAGTATGCTTCCACTTAGGAGTGGCCTCGTCACACTCTCTCAAGCAACATGCAGAAGTCCATCCGCTTTCCAAGTRGAGAATTACAGGTGCTTACTCCCCTGAGTCACTGCTACACACTTCAAAGTTGACACGAGATTTCCTTTAAGTATGTAACCTAATTTTCAACTTCTTCCCAAGGCCCAGCTTTCCCAGGGTTTTCCCCAGGGTAGAATTTTACTTGAAGTTTGAAGGGGAAAGGAGGAGATGAAGCAACTTTGAAATGACAGCATTTATGTATTTGGAGGGCATTTTTAATTCCTCTAACACTCTTCTATTCCAAGGTAGTTTGAAGTGTTAAACTCCAGTGTTTTTTGATGATCTTATGGAGGAAATGTGTCTTTTATTGGTTCGGAAAAGTTAATTAGGATATAATCAGTGCACAGGCACACACACACATACCACGCTAAAATGTTACTGAAGTTGTAAAGTCAAAGACACAAAAATTAGGATACAGCATAATTAAGGCCATGTATGCTTATTTAATGTCTCCTTCATGCATTAACCTAATAAGATTTTAATTAATCACATACTATTTTCTCTACAGGATGCATGCCACAGGAAAGAAGATACTCAGTTAATGGGCATCCGAACAGTAATGTTCTCCCTGGTCACTGGGCAGTCCCTTGCACCTTTTAATTTGTATTATTCATACCTTGCTGCAGTAGCAGAATTATAGATTTCCCCATGTGCTTTTCCATAAAATTCAGGGTACAGCRTTGGAATATTTCACAAATACGCACACATTGACATTTTCAACAAAAGCATGAGTCAAAAGGAATGATAGCACACCCTTTAACAGCTGGGAAGTTGAGGTACAGGTGAATTAAGTCCAGAGCGGCCACTAACTTGGGGCACTCGATAGAGTGGATGAAATTTCAGAAGCTGATTTTTCAGATACACAGGTTATTTCAGAAGAACAGCTTCCTTCAGTTGAGCTGCAACTGGACGGAGGTGCTGAGACTTCGGTCTGAGTTTGGGCCTCAGCTTGAGCAGTCTGAAAACAAGAGCTATACAATTAGCGATCCCCCTCCCAAGGCATGATGTAAAAGCCTTACACTTTGGCACAAAGAAAACCCACAGCAGAGCGCAGAATGCAGTCCTGCCAGCCAGCACTCAACTGCTTTTCTCCTTCCCTAATCATTGCCTCATTTATTACAAGCTTTCCAACTTTCAAAAGAAAAGGTCACTGTATGATTATTACCACTAAAATCTTTGTCAGCTTAATGAATTTGCCCCAGCTGAAATAGCAGAAATACAAATTTTTAATTTTTTTTTAAAGAAAGCCTTTTTTCAGAATATCATTTTTATAAGAAAGTTGCAGTATAGTGCCAGTGATGAAAAAGGTGCTAGCTAAAATCTGTTGATGTTAAACATAACAAAGATTTTTTTTTTCCCCCAGAAGACATGTAATACGTTAATCCAGCTGCTGTGAATCACAGGACTGTTTCTGGAGGTTCTCATGCTTCCTTGCAACATCCCAGACACAGAGATGATTCTTGTCTTTTCAGCGTGACACATGTCTATCAYGTACAAAAGATATTATTCTTAACTACATCCTGCATGGGCTGACTGGAAGATTAAACAGCTTMATAATTGTCCGACAAATCATTAACACATCCTATAATGCAAAAGGAGCCAATTAAAGCGTACTACTGGATTCCCTTCCAATAGCTGCCACATGGAGGCTGTGGCTCCTCACTCCAAGATAAGCACTGTTAAGAAAATCCCCTTCCCTAAATATTATATCAATCAGTCTTTGTAGTGTGAAAGTGTATTAACTTTGTTACTATCTGTATTAGTTCACATTATAATCTGTAATGTAATGAGGTAGTGAAATTTTACTGGAGACTGGTATTGTTCAYGCTTAAGTAAAACAAACTAAAGGACAGCCCAGCCCTGGAAATAAGGACTTTGCTTCTTGGAAGCTTAGAGCTGTCCATGAAGGATAAAGGATACCCTGGGACAACCAAGACACTGCCAGCATCCTACCCCCTCTAACACGTCTTTGAACCCCTCCCAGCATTGTCTAGCCTCCTAGATAAGTAACTCTAGCAAGACTGACTCCAGGGTCGTCTGGATCAATAGACAAGCAGCAAGAATGCTGCAAAAATGTTGTTGCTTTGCAAAGTTTTACTATGATTAGTAATCGGTAGCGTGGGTGTTAGTGATTAGTCAAATCGCGTTGTACCTGAATGTTTGAAGGGTACAAGAACCCTGTGTGAAACCATATTCAAGGTGCCCCAGTTTGGCTGGGCCGCCTCATGCACATGAATAAATACTTGCTCTTGTAATTCTCTACATTGCGTCCAAGCCTCTCTCCTCGGTTGGCATGGGCCAGCTGCGAATTTTCCTGACCTAATTCCTAATCAGAGGGTTACAGGGAGGGTGACACCAGCAGTAGCGCCCGGTGGGCTGGGGGGTGGCTGCCATCCCGGCACACGCACCTATGGATGCGGTTAGCTCATCTGAACGAGGTCTCTTTCCACATCAGTTGCTTTGCTATTTCCTAGCATAGAGTCAGGGAATTTTTCAGTCTTGTTCGGTAAGCATCAGCTTGGATTTTCAGAATATCACAAATATTTTACATTGTGCTGGTTCACATGCCTGAAGAAATAGCAAGACCTGTGTCTCTCTCTGTTGCTGGCAGCATCAGGGCTTTTGGCAGGCACAGTGGGACATCTTCTTGTTGGGTGCTGATCTCCATCCACCTCTGGATACCTGGGGTCAGTTTGCCCACCGCGCGGGAGGGGGTTCTGCAAGCAAATCCGTGGTGAAAATGGGTCAAATTACACCTGTGTTGCAATCCCTGTTTGAACTGTGGCATAGCAAAGCCCCACTCGGACTCCCCTGGACTGCTGCACACACTTAAGTGCAGCAACACCTGGACCAGGCTGAAAGCTAACAGCCCAAGCATTTACCCCACGTGGGTGGAAAGTGCTGTCGCCCAGGCTGATGTCACACCAGGGCGTCCTGAAGTTCAGTGATATGACACACACCACGGCAAGGGACCCTTCTGGCATCTGGTGTTGAGCTCGTTTTAAAAAGCAGGATAGCACACTGCAGTTGGTGGCGTCCCAAATATCTTCTGGTGCCGGTTGCCCACATGGGTGATTGTCCAGGCGGATGGTGGGCACAGCAGGTGGCATCTCCGTGGGTACAAGAGACATCTATCGGTGTCTGGGGGCCTCTCCCATTTCTGAAGTGCTGCACAAACATTTTTCTGGGAGATGGTCTGCCTTGGAAATATGGACAGGAATCAGCGTTTCTCAAGGTACGCTCTCTCCCGGTCCTGCTAGGACATCATTATCTTCTCAGATGTTTTATCTCACTCTTGTCATGCTTGACTTTTGCGTACATATAATCTTATATATCTTTTCACACGGTATTTTTTCACTGAGAGACATCTTGTTCTCCAACTACTACTATTAGCTGAAAAAGGACCCATTGAAATGTAGCACTTTGCCCCGTTTCAGAAGGGATTCCCTTATAGTTTTACAATGTTGACGTGACACGGCACACCAGCAACTCTTCTCCAAGACTGTGCTCTGAAACAGATTTTCTAGGAGCCCGGAGAAGGACATCCTAGTGTTGTGAGCATCCTATCTCTGATCACGACTTCCTGCGGTTCGTGTGCCGAGGCCCAGGTACTACCCTCATTAATAGTGGCATGGGGGTTTTAATTTTGGGAGTGCTGCCTGGGATTCACCAAAGGCAAAGCTGGACCTCAAATGTGAATTCTTTCCCACTTTAAAATTGTTGGTCGGTTGCAATCCAGCATGAGGAAGGCAAATAACGTCAATTAGATGCATGCATGAGATCCTGTTTTGATTGCTTCTTTACTATCAGTCAGCCTATGACACATTTTCATGAAACTCCCAGACATTGTGCTTACAAAATTAAATGTGGGTCAGATGGGAAAAACATTATGAAGAGCTGACAGTGTTAAGGCAGAAAAGAGATCACACTCCTACAGGTGGAGAGCAGTGCAATATCTTATTTCCCCTGGAAACTACTGATCACTGGTTTCGTGACCCCACCCAAGGTATACTCTGGGAGTCCATGCTCCAGCAATCCAATTTTAATTGTAAAGCGATTCCTGGTAAGGTGTTCAGCATGGGCCCCTCATAGAGCACCTGTCATGTTGAACTTCATTGCTATCATCAACTCAAGCATTAGAAACCTCCCGATGACACCCCTGGCCCTAAAAGTCTTGCAGCCTGCAAAACACATAGACAGGCTGGAAGATAAAATTTGGAGAGAACATAGCAAAATAATAATACGTCTGTTGTTCTTTGCCAGTCAAGAGCAGACAGGATAAGGCAAGTTTCCACCTCCTAAACAATGAGTGTTTGTCCTTTTTTTTTTTTTTTTTTTTTTGGCAGGGGCAAGTATTGGAAGGAGAGTGTAGTCATTTTTCATATTTTGAGTAAATGCTGATGTTGGGTCACCATAGCAGAGCAGGCTGCTTCAGCGGAAAGGTCAGCCATGCTGTTCTGCAGGGTGCGGCCGAGGGGATGAATTTCATCAGCCTGTCCAAATCAGGGCATCTCTATTTCTGAGTCAGAGCCTTCCGTTTTTCCGCTCAGCAGGCCGTGCTGTGGAAACGTGTGCTCAGGGAAGATCACTGGATGGTCACTGGGGGACTTGGAGAGGGAGCTGGCTCCAAACATTTCATCTGAGAAGGCAAACTGGAGGTTTGCTGCCCCAGGAATGAAAATCCGTGTCCAGGACTCTCCTGCAGTGGGAGGAGGTGGTGGATGCCAAGCCAAGATGAAGAGTGAGGTTACATGGCGGGGGTCAGCAGGGATGATGGTGTCACCCAGCCAGGAGGTGTGGTTGCACACATCTCCCCACGCTCAGCCACCAGGACCCAGGCAGGACCGCCTGCCTCCATCACTGGGGATCGGGGAGGGCGGCAGCACTGCGGCCACCTTCCCCACCGGGGAAATGGCCTTCACCAAGGGAGTGTCCATTACCTCAGAAACCAAAAAGCCAGGCAAGCAGGGCTGAACAAAGCTATGGAGGAGACTGAGGGAGGTTTCTGCTTACACAGAAGAAGTGAGGCAGTAAGAGGACCTGAAGGAGGAATAAGAGAGTAACGAACAGGAAGGGCAGGAGGCTTGAACAACTGATTAGTGAATGGACACCATCAGAAAAAAGACCAGACCCAGAGAGCAGATGTTTCAGTCGTATGGGAACGGCATGGCTGAGACTGGGAAAATAATACAGGAGTGTGAACAGACATGAGATCTTCTCTGGAAAACACAGGAAGTGCAGGCAGGAATAGAAATATTTAGACAAAGCCTGAACATTAGGGCCAAACCATAGGAAACCAAGATTACAGGTCAGAGTAACAAGAAGTACAGCCATATGGATGGTTGTGATCAAGTGTGAAAAGATCTAGCCTTTTGGCCRTGGCTAGGTACCCACCAAGGGCTGTTAGGAGGATGCATCATGACTTATTTTAGCTGCAGGGAGAAAGAAGATAATAGCTGAAGCTGTGTTTGAGGCTGACGTTGCCTAGAGGGGCACCAAAGACGAAAGCCAAGAACAGTTCTGAGGGACGGCATCCTTCTGTCCCAGGATGGAATGGATTAGGACCTGAAAGAAAGGGGAATCGGGAGGCAGTGGTCACAAAGCTTCCATGCATGACAGGATGTAACGGCAAAACACATTGTGTAGGCGACAAAAACAGACTGGGGGGGACCTACAGTAGAATTAGAGGAAAATAAAAGTCAGTGGCTTTGGATAGCACACTGATGGTGTTTGGAGGTGAAGGGGCAGGCAGGCAGGAAGGGCAGCGCTCTGTGGAGCAGGGCTGGCCCGTCTGTTGTGCGAAGGGTGCAAGAGGTGACGTTTTCCATGTAGGCTGGTGAGAAGCTGAGGGGAAGAACGAGGTAAAGGGTAAGAGAAGGCAGGAGGTGAGAGGCTGCAGTCGCTGGGGAAAGAGAGGGTGAGGATGGCAAGCAGCTTTAAGCTTCCACAGCAGCAGTGCCATGGGGGGATGAACCACAACAGGCTTTTTCAAATGGCTGGGATGTCTTCTCAAATGTCTTTTTGCTTTGAAGAAATGAGCAAGATTCTAGTAGAGAGGATTTTGAGAAAAAAAAGCTGAATTCAGCCACAGGACCAGAAAGATGGAAGAATGGAAGAAGAGGAGGAAAAGGTAAAATGCTTGCTTTGTTGGATTTTATAGGTTTTTTTTAACCTACCTCCACTGGATTCAYGCATTAATTACTGAAGAAAAGCAAAATCACCTTAGGGAGTTGGCAGCCAAAGATAAGGTTTTGTCCATGTAGGTTGGCGCAGATGCAACAAAGATGATCCTTTATGCTGCTTTATTCAACATCTTCATCCGGATTCATTGGGTGTTATCCAGCCAAGAACTTATCAGTTTTAAGATTGATCCAGATTTTAAGGAATAAAATAGTAAAACTTCAAAGGATTAGATCAGCCCCTTTAATGAAATATCTGAAAGCAACTCTGTCTATCAAAAAGACGGTGCAAACAAAATGTAGGTATCACCTCTGTCATAAATAAATGGATGGATATTTTGTGAATCACTCTGTCCAGGAGCTAAAGAAGAGCACTGGAAAGTGAATGCCAGTTTGACAATCACCATCTTCCCAATTAAAACTAATGATTTGGAAAGAAATAAGACGAGAAGGGAAAAACACTTCTGTGATTAATTCTGATTGCAGTGTGTTAGCTAGTATACACGCAAACCTTTMGGAAATTGAAAGAGTACAAAAATAGGGGTAGGGAGTTTGTAGTCATTTTAATTCAAAGTATTTTTTAATGAATGCAACAGTGATTAGAATGAGTAAAAACACATTAAGAATCTCTTCCGTCAAGGTATTTAGAACAAGATCTCTTAAAGCCATTAAGGTTTCCAGCAAAATTTACTCTGAACAGCTAGCAGAGCCGTGCAGAGCCAGATACGGCTTTCAAATCTGTGTGAAGCTCATACATAAAGCTCATCCTACTCCTGCAACCACATGAGTAAAAAATTTTGTAGTTTCTTAGTCACAGAAACACATGGTACTTACTTTTAAGAGCTATAGGGAGATGTATTTTAAATGGCCATCCCTATAAAGTCCTGATTCGGAATAGCCACAGCTGACTGCTAAAGCTGACCATTAGTTTACATGTTACCACATGAATAAGCCCTTTTCCAGCCTACTCTCAAGGAATCTAGTCTACCTTTATTCTCCCTGCATACATACACACATCTATTTCGTGGTTTTATTAAACTAGTAATCAGCAGACTCCACACCACTCTCGTCTCTTCTAGCAGTCTCTTCTCCCCAGGCTGCTTGGCTCAGATCCTCTATAAACATTATTTAGACAGTGTCTTTCAACTCCCTTATTTTTCTAGGTGGGGCAGCAAGCCCAACCCTTCAATAGAGTCAGCAGATTTCACGTACCACTGAGTCAATGCCAGCTAACCAGGTAGAGTAGCACAGGCAGGTGTCATTGATGACTTACAACTACATTCAAGACTAATTAGTTCCAAGGTGTGCTGTACCTCACTAGGCAGGTCAACTGGCTCACTTCAGACTGAAATTCAAGCTGGTCGCTAAGAAAAAGACTCATAGTGTCTGGAAACCTAATCCTTGCATCTCTGGTTTGTCAGGTCAAAGAGAACAAACAGTAGTGCCGTTAAGTGTGAACAGATGCAGATGATTTACAGAAAGATACAGACTGCTGCTACACAGCTGCAAAATTAAAGATACCATGCCAGTGGTTTACATTTACACCACAAGAAAATAAAAGAGCTCCTCATGCCTCTCTCTTTTATTTCAGGCTCGGTCTGCCTGACTTGATTCTTAAAGCAAATTTCTGGAAACAGAGATTGAGAAGCAAAGCAGTGGAATTTTTTTTACATTTATCCCTTCTCTTGAGCCCACATATCATGGGACTGACATAGGAGGTCAAAGAAGTTGAAAAGCTGACAGTGCTTTTGCACCACATGCCAGGAACAGAGCATTATTCCATGAAGGGTTACAGGAGCAGTGACATACGTGTGAATAGGACAGGCTGGATCGATGGGCCAAGGCCAATCGTATGAGGTTCAACAAGACCAAGTGCCGGGTCCTGCACTTCGGTCACAACAACCCCAGGCAACGCTACAGGCTTGGGGAAGAGTGGCTGGAAAGCTGCCTGGCGGAAAAGGACTTGGGGGTGCTGGTTGACAGCCGGCTGAACATGAGCCAGCAGTGTGCCCAGGTGGCCAAGAAGGCCAACAGCACCCTGGCCTGTATCAGGAATAGTGTGGCCAGCAGGAGAAGGGAGGTGATTGTGCCCCTGTACTCAGCACTGGTGAGGACACACCTCGAACACTGTGTTCAGTTTTGGGCCCCTCACTACAAGAAGGACATTGAGGTGCTGAAGCATGTCCAGAGAAGGGCGACGAGGCTGGTGAAGGGTCTGGGGAACAGATCTTATGAGGAGYGGCTGAGGGAGCTGGGGTTGTTTAGCCTGGAGAAGAGGAGACTGAGGGGAGACCTTGTCACTCTTTACAACTACCTGAAAGGAGGTTGTAGTGAGGTGGGTGTTGGTCTCTTCTCCCAAGTAACTAGGGTTAGGACAACAGGAAATGGCCTCAGGTTGCGCCAGAGGAGGTTTAGATTGGAGATTAGGAAAAATTTCTTCACTGAAAGGGTTGTCAAGCACTGGAACAGGCTGCCCAGGGAAGTGGTGGAGTCACCACCCCTGGAGGCGTTCAAAAAACGTGTAGATGTGGCGCTTTGGGACATGGTTTAGTGGGCATGGTGGTGTTGGGTTGACGACTGGACTTGATGATCTTAGAGGTCTTTTCCAACCTTAATGATTCTATGACTCTATGATTCTAATATTAGGAAAGGCAGAAACTCCACTGCTACAAGTCAGTCCCAGTTCTTCCCACCTCTACTGATTGTTATGGTAAGGTGCAGCATCCTCCACTGGCACCTATGCCAGAACAGACATCGCATCTAATCTCCTGGCTGTAGCGAACTGAAGCATCCCAAGCTTCAACAGACGAATCTTGAAGAAAGTTTAGACTAGAAAGAAGTAATAAATATTTAACTGTGATGATAATGGAAGGTAATTACCTGTGAAGGTAATTAAAACTAAGACATTTTACTAAGGCTGTGATGACTTCTCCAGTAATGGGCCTTCGTAAATTCAGGTCAGATTACTTCCTCCTCCCCTTTCCTAAATGTGCASCCGTGGACAAAATAGAGCCAATTCAGGAGTATTGTTTAATGGCTGTGTGATGCAGAAAGTCAGAAGAATGATTACGGAGCCTCTGTACAACCTATGAACCAGTTTAGGATGCCGATCCCTAAYGCAACTTTTTTCTAGTCTCTCTGCGCTCGTTCTGGTTGGAAAGTCTCTCTTGGAGTTGTGTGCCCATGTTTGGGTGAAGTTTCACTCGGGGCTTGCACAGTGGCATTAATATTGCCCTGTCTTCACCAGAAATCCCTGAGTACATGCCTAAATAACAAATGCTAAGCACAGGAGTGGTGACAACACTTGACTCCCTGCCAGAAGATCTGCGTAAAAGCATTCACAGCAGGGCAGCTTAAGGGTATTCTGATTTAATTTAGAACTCAAACATAATTTTTCTTAATTAACAAAAAATACTCTCATTGTTTCCAGAGTCTGACCCTGGCCCCCCTCCCAACCCATAAAACGACCMAAAAAAACCCCATGATAGGCCAAATAAGCAATAGTGATGGAAGTAACCATTACCCATTTACAAGGATTTTCTCCATGCACACTTCATTACCCTCACAGAAAYACCTTATGGCTTCTGCAGCTGTAAAATGATTATTAACAGAGTGGTTTGCGTTCCCACCACACACTGAACACCCCAGTTGCTATGTGGGTGTCAAGCTTCCATCAAGGCAATGCATAGCAGCCATCAGACACTTACTGTATATTTCTGAAAGGCACAGCACACGCACAGTGCTGTTCAGACGTGCCAGAGGTACTGTCCTCCAGTAAAACTGGGTCCATAGCAGTAGTGCTCCAGGTTAAAAACCTGCCAGTGAGTCAACAGCATGAGCTGCCAAGAGGAATTTCCTGACAAGTGAAATTGCTGTTTGTGTTTTGCTCAGCACGTCACACCCAGTATATGTTACTTGGAAAACAGCGTGTGAGCAGGAGATCACATTGCCTCAGTACGGAGCTGCTGGTGGAAAACAAGGTAAGGAGGTCAAGAGCACAGCCAAGCAAGCGTTGCTTCATTTGTGTCTCAAAGAGGGCATTTAGAGTGCGAGGAATTCTACAAGGGGCCTTGCTTGCCTGCCAAGGGGGTTGGAGAAGGTAATGTTAATCAGGTGGCGAGAAAAGGCTAGCAGCAGATAGGATCACATAAGCATCCCTTCCTAGCCCACTTGCAGTGAATGGCATTTGGACAGCATTTCACCTTCTGCATGGGTCACCTCATGGAACTACAACAGGCATATTCCATGGGCTCCTCCTACTCCATATAACTTCTGTTTTCAAGAGAAAAAGGACAGAAGGATAAGAGTAAGYTGAGGAAAACTACGCTTACTGCCTACCCAGAACATAATAATAGAAAAATGTGGGTTGGAAAGGATCTCTGGAGATCATCTATTCCAAACCCTGCTCAACATAGGGCCAAACTCAAAGTTAGATGAAGGCACTCACTTGAGAAGATTGCTGTGTACAGCTGAGTTTCACACACCTCCACAGGTGGTGATTCCTCAGCCGCCCTGGGCACCTGCTCCAGCACTGACCCACCCACGCTGTAAAGAGCCTCTTTTCTTATATCCAGACAGAGTTTGCCAAATCGTGTGACCACTGTCTGTTATCTTTGCATCTCCAAGAACATTCCATCTTTTCTATAGCCAGCCACCCATTAGGTAGTTGAAGAACATAGTCTATCCAGCCGAGGAACATACTGTATATAAAAGGGATAGGAGGAGGTAAGTTTACACACTATGTGCTCCCCAGCAAATTGGTCCCTACCCTGCACTGATGCCTGGGATTGTTCTGCCCCAGGTGCTGAACCCTGCACTTCTTGTTCAGCTTCATGAACTTTCTGCTGGCCCAACCTTTAGGTTTTTCAATGCTGCTCTACCATCCATAGCAAACCTTTCCCTGCCCAACATGCAATTTAATGTCATCTACAAAATAGCTGAAGGTGCACTGGGGCTTATCATCCGAGATCAGTGATGAATGTATCAAACAATACTGACCTCTTGTATTGACCTTGGGACGCTCTGTTTGCTACGCTGTGCCACCTGGACATTGAGCCATTGATTACTTACCCTTGAGTCCAGCAGTTTAGCCAACTTCCAATCCATCTTCCAGTTCCTTCACCCAGCCTATGTTTCCTCAGCTTTCAAATGAGAGTCCTGTAGGAGACGTCAAAAGTAATTTTAGAGACAAGATAAACAATATCTGCTGCTGTCCCCTTGTCTCCAGAGAGAAGGCAGCCAGGCTGCCCAGGTGTGATGTGCCTGTGGTGAAGCTGTGCTGACTGATCCTGATGGCCACTTGGTACTTCACGAGCCTGAAAATGGGACTCCCAGGGCATGTGCTGTGCAATCCTTGCTGCCCAAGGGATGGAGAGGAGGCTGACTGCCCTGGTGCTCCCTAGATCCTCATTCATTAGTGTTAGACTTTTTCTCATCATCAGGGAGGTCTCCATGATTTTCTACTGATCATTGGCAGCAGCCTTGCACTCACATCACCCTCTGCAGGAACATCCTCCAGCTCCAAGCATTTATGAGAAAACTGTGTGCAGTATGTGAAGACTTGTGCAGTGCATTAATACCATAATGGAAACACACAGGTAAACTCCTCCTGGAATTAAGGTTGAGGTGAATGGATTTCTGTGTCGTGGCTTTACTTTGATGCATGCTCTTCACATATTCACCACCAGAGTGAACTAGTGTGACTGTCCCTTAAGAAACGCACCAAGCCCATTTGTGTACACCCTAATCCATACCAGCCCCCTTCTCCCCAAAACCAACCTTGAATGTCAAGGTTGCAAAGTCATGGTCAAAAGTCCAGTAGCATTAGAGTGGTCTAAACAGGTGTGAATTTATGAAGAGAGTGGCAAGTGATGGGGCCCAACAGCAGCCGATCTGCAGAGCCAAGGGTACTAAGGGAGCTACATCCACACTTGAGGGGCTTCCTTTCAGACTGGCTGTAGCCCGGCCCCGCTCAGGGGAGGACACATCAGGTGCTCAGGTTCAGCTCAGGCGCTCAGTTCTTGTGCCCCAGCAGCAAGGCACGTGAACCACAGAATCAAAGGGGTGGGTCAGCCTTGAGCTTCATTTCAAAGGCATGCTCCTGACCCACACTATAACTTGCACTAGCCAGTCC
The DNA here is from genome assembly GCA_030449065.1 of Oceanodroma leucorhoa. Classification (NCBI taxonomy): domain Eukaryota; kingdom Metazoa; phylum Chordata; class Aves; order Procellariiformes; genus Oceanodroma; species Oceanodroma leucorhoa. The sequence continues at coordinate 4,501,191 of JASVER010000085.1, read as the reverse complement.
GTGATTTCATAGCCTCACAGCCAGCATTAATACCAGCCGCCCTGGCCTCTAGGGAAATGGGCCTGCTAGTCCTGGCCCCCTAACTTGTCCCCTCACATCTACGCATTATGCCTGGCTCTCCTCCTCCATGACTGAGCAGCTTTTCCATGTTTCGTTTTGTCCTTCAGGTCATGTTTATATGACACTGCCCAGAGCATGACTGAGCAAAAAAACATGTTTTCTATTCCTGTAGAGTTTTCCAGCCAGTAATTATTGTCCCAAAATACCTGTGAGGTGAAGGAACGTGTATTAACCTGGCTTATAAGTGGAGATCTGGTGTACAGAAAACCTAAGGAAAAAATACCCACCCATTTTGGAATGTCAGCTGAGGCACCTAAAACCTGATTTAATATTATATTCAGACTACAGCCTTGACTAACTTCAGTTGCAGCTGTGAACAAACAGGGCTCGTGCAAGTCATATCTCGAGGCTTGTGGTCAGAGAATGAGGAACCTGTCACCAGTGACCACTTGTGAGAAGTCAGAGTTAGATGACGTAATTAGCATCATGKGAAACATTTGTGGCAACTGCTGACGTTGTAAGATTGTAATTTTTCTTCCTGCAGTTCTCCCCTCTCTCAGTACCCACCTTCTATCTTCTGCAAGAGATAACAAAACAGAACCACCAGCATCTTGCTCTTCTTCAAGACCTTGCTCAAGACAGGAGCACCCATCTCTCCAGTACAATGAATGAGACATGAATTCTGTAAAAAAATAGCATGTGACAATGTAACAAGAATAACTCCTATGCTAAGAAGCGTGGGCAAGAAGGGCAGGGGGAAGCCCCCAATTTTGGCACTTCCCAGCCTTTAGTACCAGCTGTTGCAAGCTCAGCACTTCCTGAATGTAAATTTCTAGACATAGGCCAAAAAAAAAGGCAAAAAGCAAAGCAAGTCCTGTAAGCCCCAGCACCCTTCACAGGTTCTTAGTGCAAGTCTTCTTGCTTTGTCAATCCCTTGCTTCTCCTCCATCTCCCACCTTACTGGATCTCAGTTCTATTACTCTTCCTTCCCAAACATCCCTCAAGTGTTCAGTCTCCTTATCCATGCCTATAGCCCAGATTCGCCCAAAATTATCCTTGCCCCTCTAGCCCCCAGTTGCTCACTACTTGGGACTAGCACCTGAGGCTGCAGCAGGCTCTTGCAGTGAGGAGCAGCGATTGATGGAAGAGCCCTCTTCACYATTTGCAGGCTGGGATGAGTCATACCCTCTATGAAGAATTTAGCCACCAAGCTCTAGGGATYTTCCCAGTTTGTGTGGCCTGAATTCTTCAAAGATTTGTCATTTCCCCAGTGGTTTTATGACACGAACAGCAAAAGGCACATTTCACACAACAGAGTGACTTCACCTTCTCACTGAGTTTTAAGTCCTTCACCCCTTGCAAGAGATCAGTATAGCACACCAAGATTTTTTTCCCACCAAGGGCACAACACAACCTAAGTAGTTTTCCTAAAGGGTATTGCCAGAAGCGGCATAACCATTTTAGCTCTTAGAAACAGTCAGCAAAATCAGATGTAATCAAAGCCAGAGATTTATAAAGAAAGCATTTAGGAAACCTAATTGCACTATCAGCTCCACATCCTGTAAAAGAAACTGCCTCAGCCAAATGCCCTAAACCGCTTGCAAGCTCCTCCATGTCGAAGATGAGGTGCTCTAGGATCCAGTCACACTTGCAGAACTCACTTCAAATAACACAGGTGTTAAACAAAGCAAAACTCAAGTAACCCCACGAAACCCCAGGTTCCCTGACTCTCACCCATGCCTGCCCTCTCAAGTAGAGCAGAGAATACACTAAATCTTTCTGTGCCTTTAGCTCAAGTAAAGTGCCTAGCAGACTCAAAATATTTCAGAGTAATACATTACAAAGAAAGCCCTCAACTACATGTTAAAGTTTCAGGTGAATGAAAGTATCGCTCGCAGTCTGGAGCGTTAGGTTGCTGCACCAACTGCAAACACATACACCTCTGATCGTTCGTTCGTCAGGGCAAAATTAAAACAATGCATCAAATTAAGCTCCTGACAGTATTCAGCGTAACCTGCATTAGCCATAAACACTGGCAGCCTACACGCTAAGTTCACTCTGCATGATTGAACCCAGAGGTTACAATTGCCTTTTAAAGGTATCTGCTGATACTAGAGCCATTAATATTTTATTCCTGCTCTATTTCCTACAGGACCTTTTCACCTTCTCTAAACATGTTACAAGTATCTTCAATACTCCCAGCCTCATATGAAAAGTTTTGTTTACAGGGTGCAGTCATCAATAAAGCCTATTTGGTACATAGTCCCCACAGCGACTGCTTCTTCATGCCTGATGATGGCAGTTCCCCGCTGCAGAAAGTGCTCGTTATTCTCCCCTTCAGGGATGGGGAAGAGGAGGTGAATTGAAGCTTCATGATTCATTTCCAGGAGACAATACCTGTTTGAGCAGGGTCGGCAGAGCCTGCAGTGGCGACGCCTTGTAGAGGTCCTCCTGAGCAATGAAACCACACCGACGTCTGTGTGCACTGTGCCACGCTGACAGTCAAGTCAGCCTGGTCAGCTAGAGGTCGGATATCTGGATTTGGAGCAGAAGTCTAGTTTCAGCGTGCTGCCCAACCTCTCCCTTAGATTTAGGAAGGGAAAGGGGCCGGGGATCCCAAAAACTTTAAATGAAGAAGTTACTCCACAGTACTCTTTACCTTCCCTCTTGTTTCCTACCAAGTCACTTCTGTTTGTGTCAGACATCCAACTCAAACATGGACAGGGGGAAGCACCGGAAGCTTTCCACTAAAGAAACAAAGTGAGGGAATTAACTCTGCACTCCTGACCCCTTACAAAATTTGACATTTCTTCTATCATCTCCAAATACAATTAACATACGCTAAAGAAGATAAGGAGGCAGGAGATGGCAACAGCTCCCCAGCTATAGCCCATCTCTTGGCATACAAGACTGAGCTGGATGTACATGGCTGTGTGAGATTGGCCCCACCTGCCTCTGCTGATTCTTCTCCTCCAGTCGGATCACCCGGCGCTCACACACCAGCCCTGCTCTGCCATGCTCACAGCCATGGCTCACTGGTCTGAGAGAAGAGATGGGACCTGAAGGATCAGCTGGGACATGAAGTCAAGTCCTCCGCTGGTTTAACAGACAGTGGCATAGCAGCCTAGTATTATTTTGCTTCCTTTATATACACCAAAATGATGACAGAGCCTCAAGGTAGGAAACCTCCTCCCAGTTTCCAGTCTCAGCCGGCTCCTGGCCAACTCACCCTGGTTTGTCTTTGTGACTCCATCGTCTCCTGGCTCCCCTCCTTCCCTGGATGTGAGCTTCTCCCACTCCTTCATTTCCCCCAGTACAGGTTTAGACAGCAGTTATACCCCTTTTCCTTTCTTAGGCTAAACAAGCTCTGCTCGCTCCCTGGGAGGTGGGCTCTTCGGTCCACTCAAAACACCAGCAGCCCCTCTCTCCATCTCTGCTAGATCCCCCCGATCACAGCTGAAGAGAACTGCAAACAGGGTCAAGGCAAGGCCTCTCCACAGCCTTAGTCACCATATTCACATTTTTGGCCATTATTGGAAATATTTAGCTGGATGCGTGCAGAATCAGGTGGTAGCTTTCTCACAGTCATGTTACGCCGCTGGCTTATAGTTTTTCATGAAAGCCTTCCCACCATCCTTCTGGCCTACCTACAGTCCAATTACATACTTTGCAATGCAAAGTGTTTAAACCTGAATCAGTTCCAACTAGTAGCTGCAGAAAAGAGGCCCCAAAATAATGGAGGTAGGAAAACTCTGCCAATACTACTTCAGAACAGGAGAGGAGTGCACAAAGCAAATCTACCATGCTGTATTTTAAGCCCCAAATCCATCAGTAAGCAGATTACAATAAAAAAGTATCACTACCTAATGAAGTGATTTTTCTCTGACTGGCAAGCAATCATATGATAGACCCTTACATGGAGATAGCAGTAATGCACATAAGTTGTTTTCCATCAGAATGGCATTTCCAATAACCTATTAAGTCAACCCTAAACCCACAAAAACCAATTACAATTTACTGCAGTACCTTGCTTGCACACAGAGATGTACTTAAATGGTATGCCGAGATTAAAACCTGATTAAAACCTGATTGTTATCACTGGTCAGCTTCCAGAAAAATGAAATTATGTTTATACTGTCTAGTAGTCAAGAGGAGTAAAGCAACACACTGCCACTGCTTAGAAAGCAAGGAAATAACATCTTTGCTCCACCTTTGCTATGCAGTCTTGTAATACTTCATGGGACAAAGGTCTAGCCTACAAGAACCAATCCTGATGACACCAGAGAACAGCAAGTGCATGCATGCACGCAACCCAGACACCAACAGGAAACCCACCTACACTACGCACTACACTTGACCTTAGCCAAAGGGCCGAGAACCTAGGTCCTAAAAGCAGTCAAACAAGAGCACACAAAATGGAGTGAATGGTGTGAAACTATGAAAGGGGGTGTGGAAGCCCCCTTCTCGTGCTGCTTCTGTCTTTCTTGCTGCAACTCTGTCTCTAATCCTTTTCCTCTCACACGTTTCTAAATCCGTAATTTTAATCATAAATACATACCATAATGGGTTTTACAGCAAAGAGCTAGACTGAAAAGATAATGAAAGGAAAACAGATGCTGGCAGATGAAATAAGCTTGTGAAGTGGACAGAGGCATACAAATAGAGGTCCACTTTGGAGTCCTGTTCTCTCCAGACTCTTTGCTGAGTCTTCTTGCTTGTTGTCTTTTCACAAGCATAAATGGCACAGCATTGCAAAGAACAGTCAGGAACCGAGGAAACTGAGAAAGTGCAAAGAGTCGACTCTTACTCTACAAAACGCTTAAAGTAGAATGAGAGTAAAATAGGTGGATTCAAAGTGAAGCTTTGCAGTATGGCAGATTTCAAATTTTACTTGCTGAAAAATCTTACTGGAAGCCATTCAAAACATAAGAACAAAGATGCCAAATACAGAATAGAACAGCGATAATTTTTCCATAAGCGACTTCCTGACCAACACATGAAACATCTAAGAAGTAGCTCATGCAATCTTGATATTTCACAGTCACCACAAGTCATTCATTACTGATAAGAGGTCTCTGAATTTTGTCTTTGTGTTCCTCAAAATTATGGAGAACATTTTGTATTGCCTATGGCCTCTTCCACCCTTCTGACAAGAGAAGAATGACGGGTCATACTGTGGTGTATCATCCAAAGACCTCTCAGGACATGGGAAAGAAAACCGAATAAAACAGAAAGGCTGTAGACAGGAGGAAAAAAAGATCTACAAGACTAAAAGTTCCTACTTCTTAAATCACAGTAGGTGCGTAACATGTATATGTTGAAAGAGCTAGTTATTCCACAAGAGCTTTTTCTTCTCCTTGTATGCTTCCAGCATAGCTATACATTTTTCCTAGATGAAATCCATTTACTTAGGCACGATTGAGAGCCTTGGCTAGGTTCTCAGTATTAAATCGCTTTCCAGAGTGTGTACAGATGCCCTATGGTGCATGTTTGCCCTCCTATTTGCAGATTTGCTTTTGTCCTACAAGCTGCTCAGAAATGACTTGTACACAACCAGGGTGGTCAATGTATTTCTGGCAGTTAGGGTGGGTACTGCATTTCCAGGTGTGCAACCTTCAGGATTATTTTTTCATTACTTCCTTTCCACTTTTTTTTTCCCCTTTCTGTGATTTCAAAGAGACACACACAGCACATGCTTCATGCTTTCAGCCTGCCATGTGCACGCTGTCCCATCGGCAGCTGCTCCTCTGGCATGCACACACACCATATGGGGGAGGACGCTTGCTCCTCTAACACCTCCCATAAAGCTTCAGCAACTTTCCCTCAACAAGGAGTCCAGTATCTCTGGGAGCTTTAAAGCAACTGCCCACGCCTTTTTTCAGCATTGCTCTCCCAGACATCGCCTTGTCTGGCTTTACCAGTCTGGAATTTCTATCAGCGTGGCTCCTTTTTATGACTCAAAGCAAACACACATCTTTTTTCCCTTTCACTCCTGCCTGGACGAAAAGGGAAAAATGATGATTTTACAGCAGCTAGCCCTGAACAGCACCATTTCTGTGCTTACACCAGCCTGTCGCCATCAGCTGCATGGCCGCAGGCCTAATGCTGCTCGTTTCATAAGGGAAACGTCTCCTACTGCATAGCAAAACAGGCTGCAGGCCTTTCAAAGCTGCTCCGGTGGCGACGAGATGAGGCACCTCCGGCTACTGCCACACGCAAGAAAGCAAGACAACAGCTCAGCTGCACGCAACTGCATTAAAAGCACAAAAATAGAGATTTATACAAGGCAGCACCAAAGTCAGCTGCACACATCAGCTCGAGCTGAACTCACTCCTCCTCCAGGAGGGAGGCACTCTGCGCTCGCCAGCACGAGCACTGCAGGCTTTGCTGCTAATAGGATCATTTCCTTCTAAAACCTTCCCCATGGCAGCAGCCCAGGAACACACACAGCTAACTTAGGCTGAAAGGGAATTTTCCACGACCTGCAAGCCTCTTTCTACCTTGCATAATTCTTCTCAAGCGCAGGCCACAAAGAAACCGCACCAGTCTCTGCAGATGACATGTAACAAGCAATTAGCCACAATAAATCTTCGGAGCCCCAACTCCTGTGTCAAGTTTCCTTTACACCTTCACATTTAAAATAAGCACACGTTGAATTTACAACTCCATCCAGGTCCCTTCACATTGCCATACTAATAGGATGGGGGCTTAGTGTAAATCATGATAAGGCCATTAAGCAGAAAGATCATTCACCCTCTCTCTGTCAATTAAGGGATATCAGACACAGGCAGATACACTGACGAGAGACATCCTTTTTCATCTGAGAACATAAGCTCAAACAATCCCTATATAATCACTATTTTCTCAGCAAACTTTCTGGAGCACAGATAAGATCAAAGGTGGCTTTCCCAGCCAACAAAGTTATTAACACCTCAAGGAAAAAGTAATGTTACACAAAAGCCAGAGCTGTCTGATAGCTTCCTTGATCTGAGGACAGAGACAAGTGGTAGCAGCAGGGGGCTGCTACCCTCAGTACAAACAGGGCAGCATCTAAGCAGGAATAGGAAAACAACATGCTTATCTGTGAAAAATACATATTTTCAGGCTACTTTTGAATTGCCTCTTCTTTTAAGCAACAGTTCCCAAAATAAAAAACTGCGCATATATTTGAACTACAGAAAAACATCTTCACGGCACGTGATCAGAAAGCACACCAGTGATAATGCACTGTGTGCTCAAGTTAGAAGAAAAGGGGACAGGCATTGCCCTTAAAATTGGCTCACAGGCAAGTGAATTCTGGATCCATTTTTACCCCAAGGAAGAAAAAAAACCACCACCCAAGACCTCTAAAAAACCCCAGTCAACTGATCTCTACAAGTGTCCTTAATTTTATAAGGAACGTGAAGATAACAGACCCATGGAATACATTTTAATTTGTGATTTTTGTCTTTGTTAGCTGAGATCAGAGGCCAGACTCGGAGCACTAGGGAAGGGAGTCCATGAGAAACAAGGAGCTCCACAATGAGCAGCAGCAGTAAAACTCAGGTTCCCATCTGTACTTTCCCTAAAGTGAACATACTGCATGGACTCTCTGATGTACAAAGAGCGTTTCCTCTCCTATTTTCAAGGAGATTACTGCAACTCGCTATCCCTAAGAGCTCAACTTTCCTCTGTAAAAATGTGGTTAAAATGGGCCAGAGGGTTCAAAAGCTGCTGAGGAGAGACAACAAAAAGAGAGAGATGCACAAAGTAAGGATGTGAGTTTTCTGAAGCTGTAACAATAAGAAAAGAGAAGTAACAATCTGGGCCAGCAGTTCCCAAAATACAACATAAATATCACCTGCAGTTTGAAAATGGTATGCAAATGACATCCAGTCAGCCAAATGATGTTCATGCATGCCACCGGGACTAAATTTGTAAAAGCCTTGTATGGAGTACAATTAAGCTACAACAAAACACAAGCATTTAATTCATCATAACTAGCAGGGCAAAAGCCTCCTCCCTGACACAGTACACTCCGGCCACCCTACCTGCACTGGACCGAGGTAAGGAGAACCCTACCGTACCTCATCAAGGGCTTTCATGTTATCCGAGTTTCTGCAAGTCATGCCAAAATCATGCCAGCATTACTTCAGCCATGTGAGGAACAAAACCACACTTCTAGAAAGAAAATATAGCTCAGGAGGGTTTCTCAAAGAGAAGCTTTGTGTTTGAATTGAAGAAATGGTAACGAGTATTTCAGTCCCAGCCTGAAAAGCGTGGGAGCACGGAGCTGGGAGAGCAGTACACACCTCTGCCTATGTCAGTCCGTAGCTCTGGCCACATTTGYTGTCAGATGCCCGAGAGAACTCAGTGCAGAGAAAGCTATTAGAAAAAAATATTATTACTTAATATTTACGTAAACRCTTTCCACCTGGCAACTTTTAAGAAACCAATACAGTAAGCAATTTACCAAGAAAAATAAAAAAATACATTGGCATTCTGTGTGATCAGTAGCTTATGCTTTCAGAGGAAAACAATTCTACTTTATTAGAATTAAACTTTAAGGCCTGAATTCACTATACATTATTCATTGTTACATTTTAAATTGGCAGAGAGGTAATCAATCAGCTCATTAGCTCCAAAATGCATTTAACAATACATTTTGCTAAGTTCCCATATTAAGAAAACCACAGAAAAACCTGGAGCTGTTAACATCTTTTTATCATTGGTTAAGAACTAACAAGTTAGGGCACTGTAATTGTTGTTTTAAAAAAAAAAAACAAATTGAAAAAAATCCCACCTTCCAGCTTTGCCTCCTTGGACTATTCTCTTGCTAACAACGCCCAGTTACTGATGCTCCCTTATTTCAATAGTCTGTCAAGATCTTTCTGAAATAATTTCCAGCTGCAACAGGGTTTCCTTTTTGTGTGTAGCAGCACATGACAGCTTGGCACAGCTTTCCTTTTTCACAAGTGCAAGATGCTTCCTTGTGTTGATACAGGAAGCTACCAAAAACATACTGTGGCTGGATTTAAGAGCAGATTCCATAGCACTGGCCATCATTAGCATTTCTAGCCAGCAACATTATGCTGATCTGAAAATTAATCTTTTAGGACTAAGATTTAAATAATACAATTCACATGCTCACTGTGACAGAGCAATTCCTGTATTTCAGATACATGGTCTCTCTCTCTCCCACGGGCTGCGGGATTTGGTGGCAGCGCACCGATTTTTATTGCTGGTGAACTCAAACGAGAAACTGCTCTTTATGAGACACAATGCAAGCACAGGCAAATATGATGGCTGCATCCATTCAGTTCTGTTTTTCTTTTTTTAATGCATAAAATGGGTACACAAATTTAAGTGACATTCAAACTCCTGGCAAGTTGCCAACTCACCCCATTGGCAACACAAATGTAGGGCATTTTTGAGTCGGGACACCATGGCAGTGAATCACCGGAAAAATCAGGGATTCATCCTATCTCCTTTAGCAGTAGGGAGATGAAGTTTCAGAGTGGGGTAAATTTTCTGTTCTCTAAGATACTGAACATTGAGCAAGGCTGGATATAAGAAAAGAGCAGATTGTTAATCCAACTCTAGCAGCTCTTTTATATGACATCCTGCTTTTGTGGCTTCTTTATTAATCGTAACTGTTAGAAGACAAAACAAGTTAAATCGTGTGATACTTAGAGAGCACCTCATGACTTCTATATGTGCTTCTGCAAATACAATTAACACTTTAAATTATTTTTACTTAAAGTTTCCCTAGCAGTTTCATATTTCTTCTATGTTCCATTTGTGTCTGGTGTTCTCAGATAACTTACATAGCCAGGAGTTAAATAATATTTTGAAAATCAAAAGTAGAATTATGAGGCTCAATAGACCAGTAGTAAGTACAGTAAACACTTCACAAAAATACAAAGACAACTGGGCTCTGGAACCAGTCCCTCTTTTAACACCTCTAAAGCTTCTGCCTAATTAGGTTCATTTTGTGACAAACAAAAATGGGATTAGATCAGCATTACTGTTATTATAGCAGCCACATGACAGAACCTAGATGATTTTAGTTGTCAAGCATTTAATCAATTTTTAGTCCTGTACTGGCCTCTAATTTTCAAAGCTCATGGGAGACTACATGCCTTTCTCATGAGCATGAATCATCAAGTTCACCCACATGTCAAGAGTTAACCTACAGTGAAATTGCCATCTTTATAAATACTTCACAACACTTTAAAAACGACATTCGGTCTGGGAGAGGGAGGGGAAGATCATAATCCATTTGTTCTCCCTTTTTTCTCCTGGAGGAAAGAGAGGAGAAGTGGAATTCTGTATTTCAGATAACAGAGACTTCATTCGTAACAGATTGCAATGTCACATATTGAAAACATGGTCAGTAAACAACAACTATAAGCCCCTACTTGTTCATATGACAAATATTTCACTGAAAAATGGAGCAACATCAAAAAGCTAGAAAAAAAACGGTCATTCTCAGCTCTGTCAGTGTTGCAGCTGGTATTCACGCAGGTTTAGACTAATCCATGAGACATTTCTTATCCTAGGTGTCAGTTAAGCAAGAAATCTGGCTCCCGATAACCAAAGAGTTTAAAATCGCCTTCAAACCGTGCGTAGAGGCGTCTTATGTCTCTCTTGCTAATTCCTGAAAAATACCACTCTACTTTTGTTTTGTTGTACACTGTTATGCCTGGTGGAATCGTGGGGTATGATACTAGATGGTCTATGCCGGCTGCTTTCAAGATATACGGAGCATCATCCTCCAGGGTTTCATGGTGTCCGATCACACTATACGTGATTTCACAGGGTGCGCAAAGTTCCACATACGTTACCCAATGAATGATGTGGTCACCAAACTGAAGATCCAGCCACCGGTGGTTAGGGTCACCCAGATAGCGCACAAAATCCTCAAACTGCAGCCCTTTGGTCTCTGTGCGATTCTTTCTATATTTACGAATGATACCAGGAGCAATTTCATGCCGGTACCAAGGTTCAAACCGAGGATTGTGCACAAACTTGTCTTTAAATGCAGAAATAAGTCTTTCAAATGGATCTCTAACAATAAAAAACTTGAAGTATAAATTCAGTCTAAACAGAGGAAGAAAAAAAATTAAGAAATTAAATAATTGAAGTGTTTAGCAAAGTGTTTAAAGTGTGTTTAGCAAAGACTTACAACATGTACATAAACTCTGACCACAAACACAGCAATATGAATCTTACACCACTTGCATAGTCTACCTATATTATAATCAATAGGACTAGAAATACAATTTCTGTCTTTTTACTAACAGTTTTTGTATACAGTACAAGTGGAAACAGTTCATCCTAGTTTTCACATTTTAGTCAAACTTGGAGCTTGGTTTACCTCAATCCATATAAACAGGAGACAAATGATGCTGAAATGATGCGGAAAGCTCTGAGTCAAATATTTTTAATGCCATGTGATCAAGCTCAAAAAACAAAATACATGGAAAAAGTGGCTTGGTGCAGTTAAATGTATACAGAGGGCTGCATTTTTCACTGGCAGTTAGTTAGACAAATCACTGCTTAAATAAAAAAAAAAAATTCTGGTATTTTATTCGATGTTTTGTCATGCTTTCAATAATGGCCAAGAACATTATTTTCATGAGACCAGAGTTTTCAACAGAATTTCACATTTTGTTGGATACCACTGAACTGTAATATTCTGTAGTCAGAGATTATCTGTAGGAGAAGTAAATTGAAAACAAAGTTTATTTCAGTAAAGAGCTGAAAAAGGAGATTTAGAGCCCAATCCTCACTGAAATAAGTGGATGGACTCTCTCCAGCCTCAACAGGCACTTGGATCAGTCTTCAGGCTCTCCTGACATACTCCTAACCAGGCAGGGCTAGAGGTCAGCAAACTAGATCAACAGATCCACACCATCCCTCTCTCTCCATCTAAACTCTCTGATAATTTATTTCAGAATTCCCAACCAAACCCATGTTATGCATCTCCAGCACAACTTCTGTGGTGGGCTGACTGCAACAACCCAAATCATAATTTGGGCATTCAACTCCAAATACACTAGCTATGGCTCATCCTCCAGGTGAACAGGTACTTTCTGTGCAGGACTGTTCACAGTGAGGGAGAATGGATCCACGTTCTCAAGAACTTGGTGACAGTATTTTCTCTTCCACACTATCAACACAATCAAGTGACCCCATTTCCACAGGCACAGCTGTGATAAATGTATTTGTACCTCTGAATGCAATAAACCTTGGACTGAGCTCTACCGACAGCTGGCACCACATGTATAAGGGGGCTGACTCTTCAGAATGGCTTAATACACACAAAAAGCATGCAAGCACAAGCTTACAAGTGTCCTCTGTCATTTTACGTCCTGTTCTCTCCATGCTGCCACCCCTTACAGGGACTATATATGGCATAGGCTCTAGTAGAGATGAGAGCAGACACAGTCAAAAAAGCTAGCCAAAGTAATTTAGAAGGGTCTACTGCAGAGAAGTATTTTTTCTGCTCTGAGAAGAACCAGAAGCACCCAAACAGGAAGATAAAGTGGTTCAGCTGAATGGACAATACTCTCAGGCTAAGGAGCACTAACGTTTTAAACTTACCCATTTCAATTCCAGTAAGTAAATCTGCCTGCAATGACAATCTTACGTGTAGGCAGTAAGATTCACTATACAAGGCATCGGGGTGGACCTTCCAACTAAACCTTCCCTTCTGAAGGTCAACTATGTAACAACCAGGTATGCACTGAACTACAGAAACCTTATATCCAGAGGAAGTTGGCTGGCTCACCTAACTGTATCACCAATTACACTGGTGTTCTCCTTCAAAGCCAGTAGGGAGGTATTCACAGCAACATCTGTGAGGATAGCAGAATAGTGCCATAATACAAGTGCTGGAGCAGAAACCCTGCTGTCCTTAATTCCAGATGTAGACTTCAACTGTACTCAACTGTCCGTAACACCACTGACTCCAACCCCCTCCCAAACCCCTGGGAAGCCACCTCTTACCGTTTTTTAATTTCAGAGTCACTGAAGGAGGACAAGCGTGGAAGGCCATTCTTCTCATGATCATGTACAATGTTTTCTGGGATCTCTTCAATGGAAGAAAATGCTCCTAGACAAATCAAAAAGAGCGAGCAAGTGAATCTTTCAAGGGGAAAAAAAAACCTGAGCACAAGCAAGCATGTGTGCCTTTGGCTGACAGCTTTTTGTTTTATCTCTCTCTTTTCTGTATTTTTAGCACTTACAGTTACTATGTTTAAAACTGTTAAATGATGAGAGATTCTGACTGCAAAGCTGAAAACTGTTAAAATTCTTTAGGGTATGTGACATCAAGGTCCAAGACCAAATGGCCTCAAAACTCTCAGAAAAGCACATTATGCAAATTTCATCAGCAATTATGTCCAAGCCTGTAACTCCCCATCTCAGTGTCCCCATTCCCTCTCCCTCTGCCCACACATACAAATGGAGGAAGACTGAGGATTAACTCCAAAGAAGGAACCAGCTTTTTGGCTGCATTTCTACCACCAACAAAAAATAAATGCTGTGAGCTGCTTTTGGAACTGCTTCAACACAAAAGCACTTTGCTGTCAGGATCCATGAAGTTATTTTAATGACTATGCTGTGCTGAAACAAAAATTCCAATCATACAATACTACACAGATTAAAAAGCACTAAAATTAACAACAGAAAGCCTCCAGATATTCATTTTTGCAAGCACATAAGCCGACAAGAAAAATAACATCACTAAATTCTGAGGCATTTATTTTAAGATCCTGATCCTGGAAGTTTTTATGACCTTGAGAAATCTCTCATGTGGGCCCCTTGGACTTCAGGAGTAAGCCTTCATACAACTGCATCATGTCAGAGTACCAACCTGCAACAAGAACAGGGTGCTACAAAACAAGGTCTTTAGGGGAAAGCCTGTTCCAGAACGGCAGTGAATAATCCACACCGCTTAGCTTCTCAGTTTTCTGATATATTTTTTTTTTTGGTGGTGGTGGTTTTATTTTATTAATTTCAGTTTTCTAATTATATTTTTTGGTACTCTAGGTGAATTACATATGGACAACAGATGTCAATTAGACAAGTCTCAGAAACTGAAACCTTGTATTCACCCAGAGCAGAGATTCAGTACAAGCAGTAGCAGAGTTAGCTCCCCCACAGTGCCACAGCTGTGCTTCTCCATCCTTAATCTCCAAATACCACTTAGGTATTCGAACATAAAGTAYTCCCCCTCAAGTATCAGTCCTGCTTGCTGAAACTACCCAAAGAGGAGAAAGTTAGGTCAAGTGCAGCGGTAGTCTTCATCAACAGATACTAGTATACTGGCAGCTCAAGGCAGAAGAGACCAGTGTTTATATGGCAACAATTTTCCATCATTATCCAACATGCCAGAACTAGGAAGCTCAAGGTGAGAGGTTCCCTGCTGGTAAGACATGAGTTATCCTCCACTCAACACAGCCAATACATCCCTGCCTGTCCTGAGCTATTCTTTGCATGTTATCTCTGTTAAATTCTAATAAGAGCAGATACTTCTAACGCACTCATATAGTTTCATATTTAGTACTTTCTTGGAGTGTAGCTTTCATAGGTATTTAAGACACATGCCCACACCTATATACATGCGTACCTTTCCTGGATTTTCAGCTCCCATCCATATATCAAAGTTGAAACTAATATTGAAGTTTTTAAAGACATACTCGTTGCTACAAAAGTTTTGCTGAGGGGCACAGTTCCTTTGCCAATTTGTGACTGTTTCCTTCCAGGTGTGCAAACTAGCTCACACAAGGTAAAGAAAACATAAAAACACAAGTGCAGAGCTGGCTGTTCGCCAGGTGCTTCTAACAAGAGAGCTGGGTTTACAATGTTCAGGTTTTGCCCACATCTTGGTGAGCTATGCTACTTGCAAAACCACAGAAGGACCTCAGCTGTATGTAGCAAAATCACACCCCTGGTGCACAGACAGGCAAGAGGGTCTCATGTCAAACAAAGGTGTGTTATGTTAAATATGATCAAGTTAAGTTTATGCGTGCAGGTAGCAGTACAATAGAAAACCCTGAAGAAGTGAGTTATTTTTATTGGCATACCAGGCTACTAGAAGAGGATGGTAGGCTACATACAGACAGGCAGTGTTCACCTTGTAGATTATTATTCAAACACAGTAGTCCCTTTATGCCTTCTTTTACAGTCTTTTATAACATACCTTTGTTGACCAAACTATTGCCTTAAGCACCTCAGAATCTTCATAACTCCTATGATGGCTCACTGATAGCACATACATAAGATTTCAGCAGTACAGACCAACAGCAGCTGCCAAGTTTTACCTAGCTTTCTTCATGGCTAAAAAACCCTAGTTAAAAGTCAGTGGCCTCAAGTCAGAAATTTTATGTTATTGTTTCTTAGGGAATTGTGATACCTTGTAATTTACTTGTTTCAAATTCTATAAATTAGTGCCACCCCTTCAAAGATAACAAATCTACCTACCACATGCATATGGGTACTCTTTCATGACTCAAATCACTTTTGAGCCAAGTAATAAAAATATTTATTTTCACAGAAAGAACAGGTGTATTTTCTTTAAAAGAGATGTTTTGAGAGGACTAGAAGCAACTGTGAAGAATGAAAGGCTGAAATTAAGTATCAGTGTACAGAAAAGGAGAAAGAATCCATTTTTGTATTGTCCCAGTTGGACCAATTCTGTTCCTTCCTCCTCCTCAAGGAAACCCACACACCCACAGCAGAGTAGATACCATTTAAAACCATCAAGACTTTTTTCCACTGAGTGTTGCCCACTTTTGGCGTCTGACAAAACAGGATCTTGTGCTTGTCACACACAAATATTCGGTCCAAGACGAATTTGGAAACTGCAGTGTGAGAGAGATTTCTCAATGCAGTGTCTCTGCAGACATTCCTGAGAAGCTCAAGTCTTTCCATATGAACCAGGGGTTGGCGGATCAGATTTCCAGAAAAATCTTTTCCAGTTGGCTTTATGAAATGCAGAGGGGAAAGAAAAAACAAAAGTGCAAGAATTTAGTTTTCAGATCAAGTTCTAAAGTATAAAAATCCCCAAACTGTGCATCCTAATGACTCCCAGATTCACGATTAAAACATTGCTGTGTATTAACTAAAGGAGTAGCACACAGTTTCCTTCCTGTGCTGTTGCTGTACATGTTGGTTCGACTCTTAAGTCATTACGCAGTAGTAGAAAGTAGTAAGAGCTTTTCCATACAACAATTTAAGTCTGCTGCAGAGCAGCGGGGTCTTATCTGTGTGGATACAACATGCCTTGACCAAATATTGGAACTCCCACAAAGCTTCAACAGCACGTAAGAAAGCTTCTGAGGAATTGGGACAGGAATTTCAACAGAAATTAAGCTTTAATCTCCGAGAAGATGAGGCTTAGGGATGCTGACCCATCTGGCTGGGAAAGAAAAATTTAGGATAAAAGTTCTGTGTTGTTTCCTGGCACCTGTAGGCATTCAGTGTTTCCATTTATCCAAGCTGCGACAAAATTAAGTGGACAAAAATTCACACAATGACCATCAGCGCTTACTGTGGCAAATGAGAGAAGTAGGCTCCCCAAAAATGGATGAACTGTTTGATAYGTCTCATTTTTCTGAGACTAAGACAGGAACCACAACCACCTCTGCCTCATGATTAGTGGGGAGAGAGGAAAAATGAGCTTGTCTGATTAACAGGTGATGGGAAATTTTAAATTTCTACTGACAACTCTTCCCCCTTCCACTAATTAATTTACACAGTTGGCAATCCCCAATGTCAATACAGACTAGGGGATGCACTGATTGAGAGTAGCCCTGCAGAGAAGGACTTGAGGATACTGATGAATGAAAAACTGGATATGTGCCAGCAATGTGCACTCACAGCCCAGAAAGCCAATCATATCCTGGGCTGCAAAAAAAAAAAACMACCCACATGGCCAGCAGCTCGACAAAGGTGATTCTGCCCCTCTACTCTGCTCTGGTGAGACCCCACCCGCAGTACTGCATCCAGCTCTGGGGTCCTCAGTACAAGAAATACATGGGGCTGTTGGAGCGGGTCCAGAGGAGGGTCACGAAAATGATCAGGGGAATGGAACACCTCTCTTATGAAGAAAGGCTGCGAGAGGCAGGGTTGTTCAGCCTGGAGAAGAGAAGGCTCTGGGGAGACCTTACTGCGGCCTTTCAATGCTTACAGGGGGCTTATAAGAAAGACAGAGAAAGACTTTACCAGGGCCTGTAGTGACAGGACAAGGCGTAATGGTTTTAAACTAAAAGAGAGTTAGGTTTAGATTAGATAYAAGGAAGAAATTCTTTACTATGAGAGCAGTGACACACTGGAACAGGTTGCCCAGAGAAACTGTGGATGCCCCATCACTGGAAGTGTTCAAGGTCAGGTTGGATGGGGCTTTGAGCAATCTGATCTAGTGAAAGATGTCACTTGCCCATGGCAGGGGGGTTGAGTTAGATGATTTTCAAAGGTCCCTTTCAACCCAAACCATTCTGTGATTCTATGATTTTAGGCACAGTGTCCGAGCTACACGTGAAAAAGGAATGATTTAGCTTTTTGTCCCAATCCTCCGTAAAGAAAAGGAATATCATTCTGCTTTTTCTGTTTGTTACTCTTCTCCAATATCCCCTGGTCAGAACAGCCTGATAGATTGCTTATCTGTCAAAACAATGCCTTTTGCGTGCAACCAGGATTAACATTATTGTTCTGTGTTTCATGCTGCCGGAAAGTCAAAAGGGAATAGTTTTAGGTCCAGAAACCTTATTATCCTCTTCCCTACAAGTAAAGGAAGATATTAAAAGTCACTACACAGATCTGCCAGCCTTCCACTGAACAAAGTGTTTCTCCAAGTATTTTGAGGATAACTTAAATTTCATTTTTTTTTACATATGAAACAAAAAGTGTCATGTTTATACAGAAACCTACCTTCCATGCCGCATCACAAAAATACTCTAAACATAAGGTGACTTATATAACCAATGGAAAAAAAATTGGCCTTAGCCCACTGTGCAACTAGTCTCAAATTTACATCTGCATTAGGGATTTTCAGACTTTCCCCGTAAATTAGCAGGTACCACATTTGTTCTGCTTTATTGCTGAAAGCACAGAACTATGCATCTAAAGGATCAGCTGGTATTGAATACTATTGTGTTCATGTTCTACTTTGGAAAAACACTAAGATGTGAAGCACAAAGAGCACAAAACATGAAAAAGAAATGGAGACTGATAAAAAGAATCAGAGAGACTGGRCAGAGAATTAAGAGAATAGACAAGACACAGGCTTGCCCTCAGGAACCACGAACCTGATGGCTATGGAAAGGCAGAATACAAGTAATCCAAAATTGGGCCATTATATTAAAAAGCCTAGCAAAAATGACTGTCCTGACTTGATAAAGGAGTACTGTAACAATTTTCTCCTAGAAATGGAAACACATTAAGTTGAATCATTCAGATGAAACAAGACAGCAGGTTACCGTAACAAACTAGCTTTGTGAAGCTAAAATTAATTCTGTTGGCTCTATCTAAATAGAACAGTCTGAATAAATAATTCCTGTCTAGCAATTCCTTTTAACAACAGGAAGCCCTTACTTAATCTCTTATTTTCTCCCACTCTTTAATACACGTAATCCTTATCTCAACAGTATGCACCTGGAATTCTTCAGGCCAATGTTTTTCCTCTGGCACATGTACCTCCTCCACTTTTGTCACAGCTGTCAGTATCAATGGTTCTTGCTTGGCACCATAGCCTAAAGAAGGAAGAAAGATAAGAGCATTACAGAAGGTGGGGGGAAGGCAACTATTTCTGCTTTACAACTAACGCAACTGAACATCACTTTCTGTATTAAGCTTACAAAACATTAGGATTTATTTCCAAATGGGAAGGTACCAGACAAGACATGAGACAGACTATGAATATTTTAAAGGATGTACTCTATGGGAATTTCGGATGCAACTTCAGTTGAGTTTTATCAAAGAAACATGTCCATTATCTTTTATTTTTATCTTTTTTTAAACAAACTGTGCAAAGAGACATAGAAATTATAAATCCAAATATCATGATTGGTAGACAATTGAGTATAACTATATGGACTTGACAGTATGAGATTTTTATTTTTCAATAAACTTCCCAAAGAATGTCCAAATAAAAAACTTAATCTACCAGGTTTCTCCCTCCCCTCATATTAGTAGATAGGTTTCTTCCGTTGTAAACTCTTAGACATTACCAGAAGAAAAGGGTCATTAAGGACCACCTTTTATTTCTTTGGTGCTCTAAGTAAACACCTCTAACCAGCAAGATCCGCTCTTGCTTTATTACTGGGCTGATGGCCTTCCTTGGAGACTGCCACAATGAAAGAACAAACTCAGCTGATACTCTTGTTCTTTTCTAACTATTTTAGGGCAGCTAATAGTTTGAGACCAAACTGAAGCATGTAAGGGAAGAACCCTTTGCATCTTTTGCAATTGGTATGCTACAGGAAAACTGAAGAATAACACAAGGCTGTAGGTTTACTTTACATGGTGCGGAAAGATCAAAAATAATTTGAAGGAACTTTCCCTAACCACAAAGCAGAAAGAACAAGATTTCTCCCTGAAAATTTATTTCCATCCACATTGGACTACTTTTCCCTTCCTATAGTTTCTTCTATGAATAATCTTTCTTCGTCTGCATCCACAGTGGCTTACTGTTTTATGGTCAAGAAAATGTGTGTGCTGCTTATGTCCTTTTCTTAAGGGAGTACCCTACTCTGCCTACACTGGCTTTTAACAAAGGGCACAGATGGAAAAGCAAGTTAAAACTGAAAACAATGTAAGCATCCAAACAATCAGCTACAGTAAATATTGTTGTGCACAGACTTACTTCACAGTATCCTTTTGTAAAATCAAAGTAATCTGACTCAGTGAAAGAGCAGTTAAAGTATTTTTCGTTATCACTGGCTAAAAGCATGCCTGCAGATGCTACTAGGGATGATGGACAGCAACTTGCTCCTTCTCATTAAAAAGTTCCTATTGCTCATGCACCCAAGACATCAGTAAAAGGCTTAAACAAAAGAACATTGATTCATTGAGCATCTGCTGGTTTTGTTCTAGCTGCTAAGTAGACACATCCAAATAAGGAAAATTTCTGACAAGCCATATTTTATTAAGTCTGGAAGAGTTGCTCCAGGATTGGCCATCCTGTTCAGACTTTCTCCAAAATTCTGTTCGTATATTCACATTACTTCCCTTCATTAGTCCCAGTACAAACACTAGTATCTCCACCACCTACATACACATAACCACAGTCATGCCTTTGCAGGACTGGAGCTTAAGAAATTATACAATCTTCTGCTCAGAGAACTATTCAAAGGGGAAGGAAAATTCAGCACAGACCAAAAAAAAAAAAAAAAAAAAAAGAAGAGAAAAATTTGAAAGCCAAGATAATAAAAAGCAAGTAAATCCAAAGGGTGTACTCCAGTAATTTTTTTTAGACTACATTTTAATCCTCCTGATAAATTCTGATGGAAAGAACCACTCAAAAAATACCTGAGCTGGGAAACAAGAATTGGTATAGAATGAAATACTAGAAGATTTAACTACCTAACATAAGACCAGCTTATTTGCAGATGTACTAGGGCTCAAAAACAGCTGGGACCAAGGAAACCTAAGTCAGCCCACAGTCCTCATCTGTAAGACTTGCTGAATAAATCTCCAGACAGAGGAATGCTATTTAAAAAGGTACACCCACTATATTTATCCACTATCAAGTCACTGAAATAAATGGTACTAGTGATGTCAGCGCTTCAAAAGTTACACATTTTTTTGCATATCTTAGGAAAATGCAGAAATACAGATCTCTTAAGACTGTAAGTCATGTCACCACCTTCACCCTAAACTCTCTGTAGGATGGCTTTGTAACAGTAGCTCCTCAGCAGTCAGAAAACTGTAACATGCTGTGTGGTGTCATCAAATGGCTTAAATTCCTCATCAGCTTAATACCATCTGGGCTACTTAAGCTAAGCAAAAGCCTATAAGCTGTTTGTCAGTCAAACAGCAGAGGATAAAACTGAATGCAAGAAGCAGGGCAGAGGTGGCTAGGCTAAGTGCATTGCAAGTGAAATAAAACTTTCCACAAGTTTTACATAATACTGCAGCCACAAGAGGACAGAAGCTAGTATCACCTGACATGAACTCTTTAATTCCTTGTGAATCTCCTTTGTCTTTAAACAGGTAATTGTGCTCCATTGTTTTGCCCGTGACTACTATTCCTAGTCGATCAAGATACTGAAACTGAGTGTATTTGAAAAAGCAGACCTCACAAGACAGTACTGCCAAACATGATCACCTCTGTTCTTAACCACCAAAAAAGAGACATGATGTTAGTTTTGCAGACTTCTACCAAGAAAAGCAGAAACTGATTATCAGCACTGTCATTTCTAGAAATTGTTTTGTTCTCAATCCTACTGAAGAAGCAGTAACACGCAGAGAACTGCTTTGCACAGAAAGAGTATTTGTGTGAAGCACTTTTCAATTTTCTGTTTCACATCAAACATTACAGTTGAACTTACCATCTGGGTCTTTAAAATTCAATGTGATAAACTTGCTAGCAACCATGAACATGAATATGACCCAAAAGCATGCAGCTAGCAGCAGCCACTGGTGGTGCATGTTGTCAGACATGAGCCATATAAAGTTGTGGCTTCCTGTTTGAAAGAGGAAAGATTGACACATTAATTATTTTTGTTCCAGTTTAGAAAAATACTTTCCATAACCAAAATGACAAAAGTCTAATATGTATGTGTGTCATAAAACATAGCACTAGAYTTCACTTCTTACTTTTTGTCCTTTGGCTGTTTTTTTTAACCAATGTTAAGGCTGAGGCAACGTAACCGCTGGCTGCTATCAAAGGGAGGCTTCGCTCCTCCTTCACCCCCACGTATACATTCCCAGTGCCCTCCTTGTGCTGGCAATAGCACTATCTGTCTGACTGCTCAGGGAGACAGACCAGCAAAACCCCCAATTTTTTTGAAGTGTAGTTTATTTTTCGATTTAACTTTGCAAGACGGCTCATTGTAGGAAAGGAAGGGAGAATGAAGACAGCTCCCCTCTCGGTGGTAGCTAGTCAGCAGATCAACCAAGCCGTAATATCAACAGTATTCTTAGTTATCCCAAGTCAGCTCGTGACATGCAACACAGACTCCTCCCCTGCCCAGCCTACATGAATTACAGGCTGGAAGCTACCAAGCCAGAACACTAAGCTTAACCTGACAAAATATGAATGTCTCTTTTTATCTTGTCACTTTTATTGCCAGCAAAGTATTAACCATAGGTTCTGGAAGATTTTTTTTATTTCCATCATGCTAAGCACTATCCACATAAATAGTAAAAAAGGTTTCCTTGCAGCAGTGCCTACTACCTGTAGCTGCATCCCTGCAGATAAGCCTTAAAAGACAGGACTTCCCCAGGAGCGCAGGAAGGGTTACCCAAACAATTGAGACTGCAGATTTAATGCGCAAAGAAACCACAGGCAGTGACTGAATCCAAGCAGAGTGAGCATGAGGATACTCCACAGTATTACAAACACATGGTGTCTGCCCTACCTTGCAGTTTTTAAGTTTGCTGGAGTGCTCTGAGCACTTCTTAGCTGGATTTTAGAAACAGTAATACTAATAAATTATTTTTTATGGTTAAAAGCTAAGATGCAATATAAGGAAACCAATTACAAAAAAGATTTAAGTGCCCAGCCATTAAGAGAAATGTATAATTTTAAGCTACAACTTTTGCCGAATTTCCAACTTCTGATAGGCAATGCACCCAGGGAAGCACTGGGGCTGACACCGAGTATCTGTGAAAGCCCCACTGCAAAATCTAAGCTTGCATAACTTTAAAAAAAACACAAAATCCTAACAGCAAATATCACTGCCTACGTACCAAAACCTGAGACTCCTCAGGCTGAATATTTATCTTGCAAAAATAAAGCACCATTGTCTCAGCTGTTGCTGGAGATATAAGACACCTGAGGGCCTGAACTCAGGGGCTGGAAAGTTCAAACATAAGCGAATGCTTCCTTTTGAGGATACCATTAACATAAGTTCAGAACACTTCACTGAAGAGGATATAACACAGAAATCTCATACAATGAGATCCCCTCAACAATCCTGTGAGGTTTGTGCTTGTAGCCTCGAGAAGAACAAAAAAACAAAAACACCCACGTAACTAGCAATAGGATCAAACTCAGTCCTGAAGTAACCACATGCAACTTCAATGAGAGTCACATCTGCATGGTTTGCGATCACACTTTCTATACAGCCACTTGAGTGAATTGCCAGGGAATAAGAGAGATGCCCTCATTCCCATCTAAGATGCTAAAAACATGCTAGTCAACACTTCCAAGTAAACCTTTTATTAAGTTTTTCAGTCATATAGCAGTATTGCACCTTTTTTGTTCTCACAAAGCTTCGATAACAGAAGTGAGCCCGGTTTTGACATTTCAGCATGTTCACCTGCGACACCAGTACTACTGCTACAGGTGCTGATCGCTTTTCCAACTAGCTTTTGCCTTCCAGCAATGCAAATGTTTCCAGGAAGGGTTCTCACTGTAACTGACAAAAGTGAAACGTCTTCAGGGTATGTTGAAAGCCTGTGCAGGCAGACAAGCAGTTCAAAACAGATTTGGGACCCTAAGGACGTATGTGAAATGGGTGAGAGGAGGAAAAGAACAGAATACCTCCAATTAAAAAAAACAGAATTCATAATTTTTAGCTAGGATGGCAGTGTTCATGCCTATTTTTATTTTCTCAGTGCAATATTTTTCAGTTTGGCTTCTGAGAGGTCCTTTTCTTCCTTCTTTTATGGTTTAATTTTTAAGTACTCCTAAAAACACTGCATTTAGGTAAAAAGATGCATCAACTGTCTTTCGGACAATTACACGTGCTGTGACCTCCATAAAGATGATGTTTGTCGTCTCCCATTTTTTGCTGCAATTCGCTAGCTGCCAACTGAGCATGCAATGTCCAAGACACATTATTCTTCAACATCGAAAACTGTTGGCCAGGAGGGGCAAATAATACGCTGTGAATTCTAGAGCACTGACCTCTTTCCAGCTAAGTAGTTCAAAAGTTATTCTCATCTTACCATTGCACTAGTGCAAAACTTGCCCTAAGATTCATGCTGGAAACCACCAGGTCTCAAAGGTCCTCATTTTTCAGACTGCCACAACATCCACCATCTCCCAATTAGAGCACTGAAATTTATCACCTTTGCTTTCAGACGTCACAATAATTTGGAAATTTTCCAACTCTCACAAATGAGAAAAATACAAAATACATGTCAGGACACAAAACGTAGCAATGATATTTTTACTTTTCGGGTAGCTCTGCTAAAACCATGAGAACCATTCAACATTCAAAATACAATTTAACCTGTCTTCAAGGCAGCAGACTGACAGAAGCTTGCAGAGAACATTCTGCAGGAGGAAACTCTCTTTCTAACCATCAGCTGCGGGCTTTTCAGAGACATGACAAATGGCCTGGACCAGACTCTTCTGTCTAACCCAGTACATTTGTTCTACATAATGATAGAAATGGCCTCCAACATTTGTAGTATTCCAGCTAGTCTGCCCGCTTTTATAATGGTGATGAATGCACATCATTCAGTAAGGATTATTGATCTATATCCCTTTACGTAATTTATGTATTGGATTTCTAAGAAGTTGTGTTAAATGACAGGGGAAAGCAGTTTCCATGTGGTCTGACCTGAAAAGCAGTCAGCGCACACAGGACCCTGCTGCCAGATCCTGTGCTCTAGGGATAAGAGAACAACATATCAGCCAAAGACACCTATGAGCAGTACACTACTTACCCCAAGGACTGGACTCTGAGACCAGAGAGGGGACAGAATTGCATCCTAACAACAACCACTATTACCCTTCAATACGTCGAAGTCGAGAGGAAAATATTAAGCAGTTTTGTCTACCCCTTTTTTTATGCGCACAGCAAATCTGCAACCATACTCATCGACGTAGGAGTCTCGTCAGAGGATTTATCATAACGTAATTAACAATGGCTGGCACTCTTACTCACTTCTAGCATCCTAAACAAAACTACATCTATATCAGCAGCTCATTACCTATCTCAAGAAGCAGGACTGCTCAAAATGATATACAGGAGTAACTCAACATTAGCTCACTTAAATGCAATGACCAGTAACATTTTTAAAATAACGTGTTTATGTTGTTTCCCTTTCTCTAGCTTCTTCTTTAATATTTTTACCATTTTCACATAGGGCAGTCGCACTTCCTGTTACATCTCCGATATTACCGCATTTCTGTTGCCTCTCCTGTTACTTATTTTCTAGTGAATACATGTACTAGCTTCTGTTTTTCCTCTGTTTCCTTCAGCTTCCAAATGTGTCTTTTATTTCTTCTTGCCTAAAACATTTTTTCTTTACAAGTAGAAAAAAAAAGAAAGCTGTTGAAAGTTTAGTCTGTTTTCTCACAATGAAATAAGCAGGGATTTTTCAGGTTGCTTCTTCTCCCTCCTATTGCAATTCTACACTTTTTAGGAGCACAAGATCCCCCAAACCCTTATCTCCCTCCATTCCTCTCCTTTCGTCCCTGGGCTACTTACCCCAAAGACAAATGGTCACATAACCCTCTCATCATCCAGATGCCAGTTTTGCATGAGCAAAAATGGGATCGCAAACACACACACAAACACGAACCAAAGATCAGGACACAAAGCGTGGCAGGCTTGACCCATGGCCTGAGAGTAACATGTTACCTGGAAAAAACACTCGTACTTTGGGGAAGACTGCTGTTCTTCATGTGAATGACAGGACAAAGTGTAGAAGATTTAAACAACATTAAAATTCAGTGCACGGCCCCTGCTCTCCAGCTTATGCCACTTGGATRGGGGCTCCGCGGCAGGATAGTCCCTGCACGCATTGTGAATGACAGCGGCACACCGGTAGTTTCAAACTACCAACTGCTTGCCCATCAGCACATGACTAATGATGTAATTTGGAATGGAACTGGTAACAAAGGCCAAACAACAGCTAGCTGGGATATCTAATCCATTTTCACCAAGGCCTCCTTTGTGCTATCTTAAAGTTAAGAGATCTAGACAACGCATTACGCTTTTTAAAAAAATTTTGGACTAAAATCTATCACACACTCCTTTAGTAAGTTGTGTGTTGCTGCTAAATGTTATAATGTACATTATAACAGGCATTTCTGAAAGCTGGTTCTTTCCTAAAGCTTTCCTCCACCCCCCGACGACACTAAGAGGCCCCTCGTCTCTGCTACCGCTGGAGAGCGGAGTCCTCCCCGAGCACGCACAACTCACCTGTCAGCAGGAAGAAAAGCAACCACCGGAGCAGCAGCAGCCCCTGCAACAGCTGCGTAACCCACCGCAGCCCGGGGCAGGCTCTGCCTGCGCCAGCTCCGCGGCCCGCGGACAGGGAAGGGGACCCGCCTCCCCCGCCAGCACACCCGCGCCCTGTTTGACAGGCACGCCCTGTTTGTCCCACGCCCCAGGGCACCCCRTGCTCTTCGCAGCTGGGAACGGCAGCTCCTTCCCCAGCATCGGGGCTTCCCGGGGGCTCCATTCACTGCCCCAGCGCAGGGATAGAACAGAGGGGTCCCCCCGCCAGGAAGACAAGACACGGCTGTGCTCTGACCGGCACGGGATGAGCCGGGGCAAAGCTCACCCACAGCCCACAAGCCGGGCTCCGGGCGCACGGACCTGGGCTAAGCAGCCGTAAACTTTTCCCGTTCCCGAGAAGGAAGCAGGGCGGGTTTCCCCTCACCTCCGGCAGGTAGAGACAACAGACGCCCGCAGCGCCCGCTGGCTTCCCCGCCCGACCAGCCGGAGGACCCTCTCCCCGGGGCTGCCGGCCGCCAGGCCTCCCCCCCGCAGCCCCAGCCCAGCCCGGCCCCACCCCAGAGTACCGGGCCTCCCTCGCAGCGCCCCCTCCCCGGCTTACCGGCCCTCCAGCGCCGCTCCCCGCAGCCTCGGCCCCCCGCGGCGAGGTGCCGCTCCTGCCGGGGGCCCGCCTCACTCGGCGGCGCGGCCGGCCCGCTCAGGCGGCCCCGGCTGCTGCGGCGGCGGCTGCTGCTGCATCCCCCCCCGCCCGGCTGCGGGCGGCGGCAACGGCGGCACCTCCCCGCCCCTGCTCAGCCCCTGCTGCCGTCGCCCGGCCTTGCTGCCGCCTCCATTTCCTCCCGCCGCGGGCAGGCCTCGGCCTTGGCCTCGGCCGCGCCCACAGCCCCGCCACCGGGAAGGAAAGGAAGGTGAAAGCCGCCGCGGGGACGGCTCGGCTCGGCTCGGCCCCGAGGAGACTCAGCGCCGCGCCCGGCCGCCCGGAGGCGGGAGGGAGGGCTGGAGGGCAGGCGGGCTGCGCTCCCCGCTGCTCCCCGCCCCGCCTCTCTTCGCCCCGGCGGGGAGCGGGCCGCTTCAGCCGGCGAGCCGGGCGCGACCCCCGGCGAGGAGGGCGGCGCTGCCTCTGCTCGGCCTCAGCCCCCACCTTGTCGCTCAGCCCCGCCGCAGGCCCCGGACCCCGCCTCACGCCCCCCGGTGGCTTCCAGTTTTCGCAGGGTGGCTAGTGCTTCTCGGCGGGGCCCACAGCCAGCGCTCAGCGGGACTCGTGTATATACACGTGTATACGTGTGTTTCTTTTTCTCTTACTGTTAAAAATCATAGGTCCCTAACGCTCGTGTTTCAAAAAAAAGAAGGCTGAAAATGCGACTTTCGGGCACCTGCAGGACTGCAATACCCATAAATCCCATCAAAACCAGGTGCTGGTGATAGGTCTATTTTTAACAGCTATTTAAACAACTCCTTTTGGGGATGCATCGCAGTGCGTAGCTATAGGGATGTGTTACAGTGCTGAAGTGGTGTTTCCTAAACTCCGCAGAAATGAAGGTCCAACAGTGGAGGAGGGCCCTCTGGCTGGTGCCTGGAGGAAGGGGCAACAGCGGAGCAAAGCCACCCCATTTTAAAGCTCATCGAACACTGAGGCGCTGGGGACACATCTTCCAGTATGAGATCAGGTGAGGCAACGCAAAGGACGGGCTTTATCACCTGACCCCGAAAGACGTGCTCCTGTTACCTGACCCAGCACAAAATCTGCCCTGTAGTATGTCCTCTTGTGCCTGGTCACCAGAATTGATTTGCCCACTGGGAACTGGTAAATTAAGTGGGTGCCACAGGGAAATCCCATCTTTCAGGTGAAGAATCAGAATAAATAGCATCCTACACTGTCTTGTTGATCTGTCCAAACTAGTCATGCTGCATGAGAAGACCTTGCTTCCAGCCTTCATCTCTTCTTCCATCTCTGCATCTTCTTCCCAAGTATGTTCTGTCCTTGGAAAGACCCACACAAACAGGATAATTTTGAGCACAGTGATGGGAGAGGTGGGAGTCCCAAAATCCACACAAGGAGGAAAACACGACTGAGAAATCTAAGTGGATTTTTAGGCTTTGGGGAATGATCCCTGAATCCTGGGGAAGGTAGTCTGACGTCCATGCTACGCAGGGTTGGCCCCCTCTGCAGTGGGCAGTTCATGCTATGTGTTGCACTTCACCCTGGTTTTCCTGTGAGGTCTTGCGTGGAGAACATAAGACAAAATTGCCAATTATGGGATTGTGTAAATAAGTAAATACCTAAATAACATCCAGTCCCTTGAAGTTGATTTGAAGACTTGAACAGAAGACTTGAACCCTAATAAAGTCATGCCCTGAACCCTAATAAAGTCATGCCCTGAACCCTAATAAAGTCATGCCCTGAACCCTAATAAAGTCTGTGAGGAGCACAGGGAAGCTTGCTGCAGGATCAGGGCCAACAGTTCAAGACAGGACAAATTCAGAAGAGTCAGAATTGTAGTAGAAGTTTCTGTCTGTCTCTGTGCATCCGGTTACTGATTAATGAAAATAATCCAGTGGAAGTAGAGTTTAAAATGCTTTCACAGCTAAAAAATATATTGTAAGTTTATTAGAGTCCAAATCAAAACTGTTACAAGCAAGTTTAAACTAGTGCCTTTTCTAGAACAAGGGAGGAGAAACATAGGTTATAACAGGCAACCTTAACTTAAATACTCACCTCACGTACTTCGCAACCTCTCATTTTATAGTCTGCATCACTGTATGGAGCCTGAGTCCAAGACTCACTGACACACACGCACATGTAACTTGCATGGTTTCCAATCCTGAGTTGCAGGTAGTAGGACTCGGTGTGCCATATGAGATGCCTCACTGGATGACCAAGAGGCAGCACTCCTCCCTGTTAGAGGGGGATTTAGTTCCTCTGATCCGTGCCTTTCCAGACTTGACTACCATGGTGTGCTATGCTGGAGCCTGACCAAGGAAGCCCGAGGAAGTGCAAGGACGCTGTCGTTGGTGCGGACGCTGTGGCCAGCCTACAGAGCAGAACAGGCTAATGCAAATGCGTTAACATCGGTGCCTTCAATACTATGCTGATGGCTGCTAGCCACCAGTAAAGCAGCAGAAACGTAGATCTCACTGTGAACCAGTGGCCAAAAAACAGTAATCAGAAACCCAAGTTCTCCGCCTGACTCTCTTTGTACCAGCACCCTGGGACACCGCATCCTTGTGCCTCCCTTCCTCTACCTGTGAAGTAGAAATGGTGACACTGATAGTTACCTTGTTGGCAAAGCACATTGGAAATCTGTGGCTGTCACCAGTTTGAGTCTTGCACAGGCTAGAAAGTTGCTTCTTGCTTAAGAGTGACGACTACAATTGCAGCCATGCACAGATTTATTAATAAGTGGTCTCCAGTTGTGGAACCAATTCCTGCCAGATTATCAGGCTCAGCCCAAGTATTTTAACCTTTCAAGTATGTTGTTACTGACATGTATAATAATTAATCCAGTATAAAAGGAACCAATTTTCCAAACTAAGCACAGTTAATAAGCTTTGTTGTCAGTAATTGGGCCTGAAAGTGTCTGATGAAGTTGAAAAATGTGTTGCATAGGCAACTGTACAGTTGGATTATACAGCTGCTAGTTCAGGCCAACAGGATTCTTGCTACTAATAATGCTAAACTGTAGTGGGGTTTAGAGCTTTAAGTAGGCAGCAAAATCGACGTTTGAGTCTGGGTTCTTTTTAATACTAGAGAATTTTTACAGTGCCAGAGCACTGTAAAGGACAATTGTGCTGGTGAAAAGTCACCCTCCTCTCTCTGGAACATTCTAGAGTGACTGCGGCTTCCTCAGAGATATGCCACTGAAACCAATGGAAGTGACGCACGCATTTTTCTCTAAGGATGTGGGCCTAAACTGGAAAGTTTCATCTTAATAACATGTTCAATGTTTATGCCATTAAAAAAGGTTTTAATGTCCTAATAAGTCTTGTATATCTTTATTCCAGGTTTGACGTTTCTTCTGGAGGAGTCTTACTTGCAAAAAAACAACACACCAGGAGGATCAGGTGTGACACTGGACACCTGAGCTGCAAGAGTACATTCAAGCATTTTAAGAAGTTATTGTCTGTCAGTGACAGGCTGTCTTGACTGCCCTCGGTATGAGTTAATTCTAAATAGCATTTAAGCATACCAGAATGTTTAAATGAGCCCCTGTCTTGGTCAAGGTAAGTAATCATTCATACTGCAGTTTGCATTTGAACACATCCAGCCTAATCACACTGAAGGCACCCTCATTTTCCTTGGCCTTCCAATCTCATTCTGTTCAGCAGAAGCATAGGCTTGCCCACATTGTTAAACTTATCCTATGGGTTTTTTTTGTTGTTATTTCAGGTTTTAATCCAATGCCAATGACTGGGATTAGTCTTCGTAGCCCTTTCAGTCGTGCTTTGCCTCCATAAGAGCTGACCTTAAGACAAGTCACCTGTTCAGCATCAAGTACTCAGGAAGAATAAATCTTACTTAAATCAGCAGGAACACATGTTTTTCCTAGTTCAGTGCCATTATTAGTGAAATCACTGATCTGCTTCATGACTGCATTTCTGAGGCATGACTGATCACCAATGGAGATCTCTTGTGTACAAGTACCTTGCTTTGCAACTGATCAGACCTGGCATCTCTGGCACGTAATACATTTATTAGGGTGTGGTCTTCATCACCAGATTCTGTCTCTTTCTGGAGCTTGAGTAAGCTAGTTTAAATTTGGATCTGGTTGATACAAGATAGAACATATAGAATACCTCGTGGCCTCTACAGTCATTAAGAGGCACTGTAGCAATCACAAAAATCAGGCTGAGGAATACAGCAATACCAACAGGGGTGTACAGCCTCATACAGTGGCAGGGTTTGCTAGTATGGTGTAAATATTAATTCCTATGAAGTGTTATATCTAATATAATACAGTAAAGTATTAATATTAATTCCTGGATTATTTTTTATATAAAATAACTTGAGCAAGGAGTGACCTATAAGGTGTGTGTCTAAAATAGCTGGTGTATAGGAAAGACTGAGGTGTGTGGAGGGGTTGGGGGGTGGCTTAGCGCTGATATCTGCAGCAAAATCAGACTGGCTGTAGTAGGAGCAAGATCAGATCCATAAGCAGCAAATGAGACTTGTTTTCATTTGCAGATTAAGTCCACTTTTTATTTCAGGGTAGAAGCAAGTTTTATCTCGTGATAAGTGCCTTGGAAATTGTTAAATCTTTGTATACCATTACACCATTTGATTGCCTTCTGAGTAGGAGACAAAAAGTTTAGACTGAAGTAAGTAGGTCATTAGCTGAACCATCTAGTTTACCTTATATTCTTAAGACACTTAGTCTGAGCTGGTAGTTTGAAAGGGAAAACAGCTTTGTGGGGTTTATTAACAGCAATGAGCCGAACATGTTGCCAGACTGGGCTAGCATAGCTAAGAACTACATTTAATTATCAATCAAGTCAATGTCAATTAAAATTGAGCCCAATAATTCAAAATTAATTATGTAGGTCATAAAATCAGTGCAGCCAACAAGCAAATTATCATGTCAATATCATGTCAATAAGTCAATTCTTTAAACAAAAATCAGAAATATCGATTGAGTTTTAAGTCCCAGTTATGGGTATTTTCCAAAGTAGAGAAATTAAGACAATTGACTGAATCAGTTAGTATTCAAAACAAGTTACTTCAAAGTAACCTGCTACCCTCTTTTAACCCTCCCCTTTTCCCATGGCCTGAATCAGACAGCTGGATTTACCAGCTTTCATTTCTCTTTGTGGCTGGCAGAGTCAAACTGGCAAGCAGCTGAGTCTTAAATTCAGCTGCTGCATCCACCAAGGGACAAATTAGTTCCAGGATATTTCCAGGTGATGAAGTTGCTGTGACACTGCAGGTACGGCGCTCACCGTTGCATCTGTGACTCTAGGCTCTAACGAGGGCAATCTGCACGTGCCCCTGCCGTGCCGTGCCTCGCCAGGAGTTGCAAGATCGGCAATGCACAGACACAGAGCACCAGAGCTGCTCTGGGCACAGAAAAAGATGTGAGGCTGATTTTTAAGACTTTTTTATTGTTGTTTCTCAAAAGGAAGTATTGGGTGGAGGCAGCTGTGCTACTCTGAGCAGCTACTCAATACTTTATCTTGACAGTGTTTGAGATCACACTCTCAAATGTTAAAGAAACACATAAGAACAGCATGCTAAGCAGAAGACACAATTCCTGACCAATCTGACACTAGTAGTGTTGCTGTAGCAAGGATTGGGAGAGCTGTTGTCTTCTGCTTAATTATCACCCCGTTAGAAAACTGACCAGTTTTGGGGCAAGCAGAAACACCTGAAGGAGGATTGAGGGGTGACTTGGGTCACCTGAGTGTGAGAAGAGTAAAAGAGAGGTRGAGGGATGCACAGAACCTGGGTCGCATTTGCTAATGAATTCGTGTAGGATCAGAGAGTTTTACATTAAGTGGAACAGCTTTCATAGGGACATTGAGTGCTTCAAATAATTTATAACTTGCTGGTTGGGGCTGGCTCTTGGGAGGTGGCAGATGTGGTATCTATCWGGAGGAATTTGAACATTTGTTTCCCATATCCCAGTAGCCCAATAATTAACGAGGAACAGCACCACTCTTGTGAGGGCAAGAAAAAAATGTTCATGCCAGAAATTCTAGGGGATATAAGTCTAGAAAGGTTATCCTAAAATGATAGGCATCGCTCTACAATTCGAACTCAGGAAGGCAAGTCTGTGAGAGTTGGGACTTTACTTCACAGCTCTTGGCACGTCCTCCTGGCCAAAGCAGTGCAAAGGCAGTCTGTGCTCCGGCCACGGGGAGTCACTTCCCAGGGCCCGTGTCCTCCTGCGCGGTGCAGCCCCTGTGTCTTGCCTCGGTGCATGGTTCTCAACCAAGAGTAATTTTGGAGCTATTTATGTCTGATTGTTTAAATGGAAATTAAAAGCCTTTTTTTTTTTTTTTTTMCAGAATCTGGAGCCTAGTCCATAGTTTCCTTGATTCTTTATTTAAAAAGAAAAAGAGAAACACAAGGTGGAAATTTCTTGTGTTTTCAGGGGATTATTCTGCTGCCTTCCCAAATGTGAGCTGTTAATGATGTTACTATGCACGCTTGAACTGACTGTGCATGTTCACATGCTAAATTATTAGAAGGAAAAAAAGGGCCAAGGAACTTCCCCAGTCAACATGTAGACAGAAAGAGGGAGAGGAAGAAGAGCTAAGAGGGAGAAGTTGAATTGTTTCGAAGAATGTGGCCTTCGGAGTTGCAACACAGAGGTCAACAGAATTCTTCAGCCACTGAAACTTATATTGAAGTTTCTTGCCCTTGAAAAACAGAGACATCAGGCCCACAAGATCTTCTAGCTTTATCTTGATTTTCTGTAGCAAATTTTTATTTCCTTCAGCTTAATGTTTCCCAAGATATTAGTGCACAGCCAGTCTTGGGCTGCAACAATAAAATCTTGTTCTCACTGAGGTGAGAACACATGGGGGATTGTCTATTTGAAAGGTCCCATTTTTAAAATGAGTGTATTTTAACCGGTTACGGCAACCACCACCAAGGAGAGCCCTGGAAATATGAGGGGTTGGGTAAATATAGAAAGTTTTGTGACAGCTTTTAGCCTCACTACAAGGAAAAGGCTTGAGAGTATAAGATGATTTCACCATTTAATATAAAGCTTTGACATCTCCTCAAGTATAACTGATGGTCATCAACCAACTTCTCCATTTATTCAGCTCACCCTAAGAACAGTTGATGTTTTGGAACTGTGTGACCACCATTCATCAAACCTTATGTGAGGACCAGCCGTGGTAGATCAACCATGAGAAGCATCATGGCTTATCCCCAGGAGTTTCTTCATCTAAAAAGAGGAAGAATGATTTTACATCTTCTTGCTATGTATTCAACTTAAATGAAAGAGGGTTAATGAGATGAAATCTGTGTTCACAGACAAGCTGTGACAATCACAAGTATTATAATATACTCGGTTACAAAGCACACAGTTAAATGAAGAAGTCACTGTTGCTATTGCAATTGGTATTTGATAAATAGCAATATTGAAGTTGCCAGTTTTATACTTCAAACAAAGAAAAAAGTCATTGTTGTTTAATGTATTAGACTATGCTTTATATCCATCACTGTTGTGTTAAAAAAGTATCAGGATGAGTTTTTTCAGCTGATGTTGCTCCAAATTGCAAAACCTACAACTGAGCTCAAAATGATGAAATGAATTCAAAAATGACCAAAGCAAAGAAAGATGCRGTTTTCAAATGTCAACTAAGTATTATCACAAAAAGTGGATTTTTTAGTGGTCCAGGATGCCATCTCGGAGCACAGATCCTACTGACACAACTCTGTTCTCAGTTCTTCTATAAATATTGTGGATTGCCCAGCTCAGCTATATTAAGCGTTCCTCCTCTTGCAATCTAACATCATAAATTCGTACGGAATACAATCTTTTTTGACCATTTGGAGCCAAACTGTTCCCTTTCTTAGCCTGTCAGCTCTTGCTGCAGGGCACTAGGTCCTCTCTTCATCTTCAGACCCCGCTCACAAGAATCTTACAGAATCACAACTATTTCTTTTTTTAGCATAAGGGACACCCCAGCCCTGCATTTGCAAGCATTGCACCATTTAAGCACGTTTCCCCAGCAACACTGCTTTTATTTTAAGTTGTATCCCCAGAAAAGAAGGAGGCTGCCATCCATCCACCCACTTACGATTCCCTCTAGACATTCTGTCCTTTTATTATTGACATCATTTAACTAGTCGGCTTTCCCCACTTTGAAAAAAGCACCAGAGCAGTTAGCATGTGCTTTGTTGCGACATCCTTATTTCCTAATTTACATGCAGCTTCTTTGAGCACACACTTCATTAAGGAAACCATGTCACTGAGCAGTGACTCGTTGATCCAGGAAATACAAAGAGAGCAGATTATTTTATTTTCCAGGAACGATAACAACAGCAAAACTGCGCTTCATTCTCTTGGATAAGTCACGGTGGTAGACTGTGCCTAGCACTGTTGTTGTCTAAATGCGTTCCTGTTACGGAAGTTATTGGGTCAAATCAATTTCTGCTGTTCTCTCAGTGACATTGCTGGAGTTAGAACAGGGAAAATTCATTTTGGCTATGTTTTCTCTGAACAGAAGGTGGGGAGCTCTGCTTGATTGCTTCTTTCTTTGTTTTATTGTCACACTGTAGCCAGTACGAGGTTAACCTTAAGCCAGGGCATGCAGTTTTCATTGTATCCAACTCCCTCTTCCCCCAGGAAAAATCCCTTTTTTTCGCTAGGATTTCACGACTGGACAAGTGAAGTGCACTATTTATTCCACGGTGAAAATAAAGCTGCTCTAAAAAATGCTTGTTAATGGTAGTTTGATACTGAAGTTACTTCAGCACTGCCTTTCAGAGTTGCAGGGAAGATCATGGACTGTAGCAGCATCATCGTTATGTGCCAAAAACTCAGCAAATGACTAGAACCTGTCAGGTTACACTGTAAAGTGAATGTGTAAATTTTTTTTTTAATGTAAAAACAGCTGAAATTGTATTCTCAAATATATTTCTCAGGTAGAACAGAGGACATTTAAAAATATTTTTCGATCGATAGCTTGGATTTTGGAAATGTATCCAACGCACCCTCTAGAATTTGTTTTTGAACTTTTATTATGCATCATGAAGCTTTAATACAGTCTTTAGTGGCTTCTTTAATGTTGTACTCATATATCTTACTGCATTTCATCATAGATTAATTGGTTTTTAATTTTACAGCCCTCCTCACTCTTCCATTAAACACTGTCTTCTTTAGACACTGTATTGCTGGCCAGGAATATGATAACTTTGTCAATAGAAAGAAAAAGAAAATCTAAATTGCATACAATTAATTCTCCTGTCTCAGGACTATTCATCCAACTAAATAAGCACGATGTGATCACCAGTTTCATATGGCTTCATGAGAGTCACATACCTCCAGCCATCCCAAATCTCTGAGGTTAGCAGTGATAAACCAAACAGGATTCACCAGTTATTGCACCGTATCTTTTTATATTAACAAGTGAGGAGATGGAGTCCCAATGTGTAATCTCTGCTAAAACCTCTCCCCAGTAAGGTGTACTTAGGAGAAGGTGGCTGACATGACTATTGGTGTGGCTGCTTGTTTTCTTTTTGAATTTTGGCTTTTCCTCCTTCTTCATCAATTAAGCCTTTCCAGGTAAAACGGTAAGCACACCTTGTTTTTAAGTGTGGTGTCTAAAAGCAAATTATACCGTGGAGGAAAGTCTGTCTTCTCCAGTTACTTGCAGACAAGAATGCTAGAGAGGCTCCAGCCTCAGCTTGTTTCTGGTATAGGGCTGAGACGGGCAGGTACTGCGTTTGACAGAATGTGAGGGACAGAGCGCTCCTCGGCTGAGTCAGAACTTGGTTTTCTCTGTGGGTAGTGACTCTGAGACACCTAGCTCTCTGCTCCATTCTTTGTCATGATTTCCCGCAAGTCATGCTTATTCTCTCTCAAT
The DNA here is from genome assembly GCA_030449065.1 of Oceanodroma leucorhoa. NCBI lineage: Eukaryota > Metazoa > Chordata > Aves > Procellariiformes > Oceanodroma > Oceanodroma leucorhoa. The sequence goes on along the minus strand of JASVER010000085.1, from coordinate 4,464,238 downwards.
TCTTGCCCCTTCTTTTTTGGCTTTGGAATAATTCCTTCTTTATTTTGGAGCCTTCAGAGCCAGCAGAAAGAGCAGCAGTTGCCATTTAAGACAGACAAGATGCGTTCACAAGATGTGTTACTATAAAAGGGGAAAGAAAGCTCACCTTATTGCATTTCATGCACAATGTTGCTAACATTGAGGGACATTCAGGTGCACAACTATCACAGGGAAAAACTGCTCATAGTTTAAACCAAATCAAGACTGAAGAAGTTTATTGATTTATTAACAGCACATAATTAACCAGCAACTGGTGAATAATACATTCAAGATCAATACCAACAGATAAACCACAACACTAGACACTCACAAGCTGTTACTGAACTCCTACGAATTTTTGAACACCCTTCTATAACTAATCCCCAAAAGTTCAAATCCTGCACTGGGAGTGACAAGTGCCCACCCCCCTCCCCTGGGTGTGGGGCTCCCCTCCTTGCCCACTTCTCCTTTGGGGGATGTGTCTGCTCTGGCTGTGCGTGACCCCCCACTGCTCCCGATAGCCCCGAACCCCCATGCCACTGAAGAAGCCCCGTTGGGCCACAGGCGCAGGGCTCCTCTGCACTRCACCCACCAGGTCACCCCTGCTGGGTGCTGGCTGTGTCCCCCGTTCCACATGGGCGCTGCACCCTCTGTGCTGGGCAGGGGCCATGGCGTTGCGGGGCCACCCCTGGCACTGCCAAACCCTGCTCTGTTCCCATCCCCAGGGCGCTACCCTCTGTTAGAGATTTTGGTGCATCTTTTGTACTTCTTTTCAAGCTCACTCCTTCTTTGTTTCAAAAGACTCCRATTCCCTGGTTACTGTTAAATCCTGCTGATGGTCATCTTCCTCTYTAGCAGGMCCAGTTTGGGCACATGTCCYCTCAGACAGTTTCTGGCGCTCTGCTCACGCATGCTGTTGGCACTCATGTTCCTGTCTTACCAGGCCATTTTGCCAAGGGTAGTCCACAAGAGCAATCCCACACAYAAAATTTTGCTGGCAAGAAATACTTATAAAGAAGAGAAGGTAAATGCAGATGGGAAGTAGGAGCTACAAAGATATGTATTCCCGCCACCACACTATCATTCTCCCTCTCCTCTCCATGTCTTGTCTGGCTGCTGCATCATGTTAGGGAAACTCTTTTTCTAGACATTTATGTCTAACACTGGCTCTGGATCTTTCACTGGAAACTTTTGTCCCTGTTGGGCTGAGCAATGGCTCAGCAACACGCAGTCCCCAGAGCAGAGACCAAAGTGAGCAAAGGGGCTCGTTCAGCTGGTCTGGAGTTCTTGGAGGCATGGAGTCCCCCTCTGAGCGGGGAGAGCCCTCTCAATTAAAGGTTTGGCCTACATGGAACAAATAAACTCAAGAAGATAATGTGTAAATAGGGTGTTAATGGAGCCAAAGTCTGTAAGACATAGTCCTTAATTCTATGCCTATAACGAAAGCCACTGTGCTTCTGCAAACAGACCTTTGGGAAAGGAYAACAATTTAAAAAACTGCATTCAAATTTATTTGAGGGGATTAAAAGCTTTTAAAAGACATTTGACTGCAAAACGGAGAGTCCCCTCYGAAGTAAASCCTGCCTTCTGTTTGCCAGTGACTCTTCTGGCCAGCTGCTTACAGGCAGACCAGGCAGATCTTCTGCGATCTGCYTTAGGGAATGGGTCATACGTACTCTGCGCACGAAGGGCTCTGGGACTCAGGTGTGTACAGAAACACCCCTCAGGGGTGAAATGCACTTCTCAGTAGAGGCTATAGGGGAGGCATCACTACTGATAGGCTATTTTGGACCCAAATCCAAATAGTATAAACAGACTTAGTATTAACAGCTCTTAGCTTATTGTTGTTTGCCAGTCTGGTCTGATCGCTAGACTCAGAAGTGGCCATTTCCATGAAAATTAYAGTTCCAGTATTTTCAGGCCAATAAAATGCTTTAAAAGCTGATAAGCTTTTGCTTTTTGCTACAGTAAAGCATTTGCAGAGTAATGTAATCTAATGAGATAAGAAAATACTCAGACCAATGTGTGTCCAGGCATAACCACTTTGGCCAAAGGGGAGAATGAAGGTTAGCTCAAGTCTTACAGCTGTCAGGACTCAGAAGACATACAAGAGTTCATACAAGTGAAATCTAACATGTCAGGGAAGCAATCAGTTAATTTTCAATGCCAGTAAAATTCTGTATAAATACATTCGACCTGAAACAGAGTGAGAAAATTAATTGCTTTCATATTAAATGAGTCAAATTACTTAGCAATAAAAATACAGATATCTTCAGCAATAATTGTAAGTGACAGTGTTTGAGTACTTACTCATTTTGAATGCCATTCAACTCAGATCTCTGACAGGAGTAAATGCTGCTAAATATGGCTAAGGGAAGCAAAGCTTTGGGTTAAACTCCTTGCTCTTCACTCACTGATAAATGCATAACTTGGAGYGTCCGGAGCCCTGAGCTCCCTGTTATTTACACAGCTTCCTAGAGGGATTGTTTCTGTGCATGGTCTTAAGCTTGGGCAGATGATGAGCAATATCACCAGCAGAGGATTGGTGGCTCATATGATATTGAAATGGATTAATGTCATCTGGTAGTTTCTTCTCTCTGCCTGGTGGGTTTAGACTGAGTGGTGTTTGAGGAAACTTGGTCGGGTAGTAAAAGTGGTCTGGGATCAGTTCCCCCTGTAGCCAGCTCTTGGTGAGACAAACAATTATTTTAATATATTCTTACATATTCTTTTCACATATACTAATGGAGACTCAGTTTTGGGTATTTGGGTATTTGCCAGAAATCTGAGATGTATGGTATATATATTAGCCTATATCCTTTACTCTAGTAATCAGTGTAAGGTATCCATTACCACAGACTGTAGTAATCCCTCTATAACCACAAAATTATGGTTTACATATAACTACATTCAAAGAAAATTAAAGCTACAAATTAAATCATTCAGATCTAGGAGGCATGGATGAATGAGTGTTGGCATTATAATTCAGCTATTAAAATCAGATCTGTTCAGCTGTTGATGTTACGTATATATCAGCCACTCCAGTATTTGACTGGGAGACCACCTGGAAATTTCTGGTAAGGCACAAGCTAAGGAGTCAGGAACAAATCGTTCTGGATAAATCCTTGATGAAAGCTCAACCACAGAAACTGATTGAGTTACCCCACCGGCTGCCTAAGCAGAACAGCATACTGCTTCCCTGTCCGACTGGGGAAGCACCAAATAAAATTAAGCCAAGTGAAAGTTCCAGATTAAAGATCTTTTCAAATGTCTCAAAGCGTACTAATTATAATGAACTTTCAGCCCAGTATAGCCCAATATAGGCAATTGCCACAGTACTGTTTCCATACAGTACAACCTAGCATGTGTAAATTGCTTCATTTCAGAGGAATTTCCAGTTCTCTAGCTGAACACAGCAGACATAAAATCACRTTTATCCAAGAAATCAGCAAGAAATTAGCCAATAAACTATCCAAAAGAATGGAAATGTTCAGATTCCTAGTCTAGTTCCATAACTTCCCCCTTAGCACATTTTGAYGCTCTTGGTTAGCATCTTGTCTTTGAACTCCAGCTGTATGAGACATGCTTTTACTGATCCCCTTGAAATATTTACTTGCTGCCCTACTGAGCTTTAAGACTATGGCTTTATATCTGTAAAGTATGGCAATCCAACCACAAACAAAAGAATAAAATGAACTCTTCTGTACTTATTTGACATTCTGACAACCAAATCAACACCTATACTAAAAAATAGACTAGATGTCTGTTTTACAACAGTGTGATTTATTTTTCCCACAGTCTTTTTTAACACCAGAAATTCAATGTCCAGTGAGCGCTGGTGAGAGCGAAGTTTGGGCCCACAGCTCTGAGTGCTGAGTGGAGCTTTGCCTGTGTAGAAATAAAAAATGAGGCAAGCTCTCATCGTTTGGACTGCTTGGCTGTGCTGAAAGGTAAATGCATGTTAACTAAACCCACAGTAAACCAGCCTAGTATTCAGCATAAACAGGCACTGTCATATTTAATACAAGATGAGCAGGCTTTATGGCAGGTTTGCCTAATAAATACCCTCCAACTTCTGCAGCTTTTCTCATCTTTCCAAACGGATCGTGGGTTAGGTATAGAAAGCTCTCAGAGCGGGATAAGGCTTTATACCAAGCACTGCCGAGCTGCAGAGGGCGAGAGGTGTGCGGGAGCGGAAGCAGCCAGTTGGGATGCACTCAGGAACTGCACGATGGTGACATTTTGCCGACTCTGTCCTCGCTGTCTGCGATTACCCGCTGATTTCATTGCAGAGATCATTTACAGAAAGGAAGCCAGCCCTTCACCCTTATGCCTGTTGAAGCCAAATTTTCGTCTTATTCTTCATTTATCAGTCACAGCATGTTTTAATTTAAAATTATGGGTGTCATAATATTGCTGTTGCTAAACATACGCCAAGCCTCCTGAGTCACCATAAAAATCCTCTTGTTTCTCATTGACCCCCCACCAAAGTTTCATTTTTAACTTGTTTGTGAATAACTGCGGGCACTGAAACTCTTAACCTATTTCTCTCTGCACGCAGGACATTAAAGCAGGAATTTCATTTGTGCAGTCAAAGTATGGCTCATTAATGTGGCTTGGTGCTGATATATCCATTGGCGGAGCTGCACTTTAGCTAACACCTATGAAATGAAATGTGCAGCAGCAGAAGAAAGTTCTGATTTAAGGAAGGAGAATGTGTTYATAATATGACACATTCAGCTATTTGAAATTTTACTTTTAGACACTTTTCCCCGTTCTTCCCTCCTACTGCACAGTCACTGATAAAATACTATTTTCAGTTTGGTAATAAGTTGTACTGATATTTTTTAATGGAACTTGTATGACAATTTTTATCTTATCTTTAAGCATAAGCCTCACTTGAAGCAAATGAATAACTCCACAGGCTTCAYGGGACCAACATGTAGGCAAAACTTGCTGAAGGAAAGCACAGGGTACATTTAGGGTACTCACTGGGAAAGGGTGCAGTAAAGCAGCAGGTCCTGCATTGGGCATGGGAAGGGGGAAGGAAAGGTTCAGGCAGCATCCACTATTTTACTTTATAAGGGGTAGGTTTTACCCACCCAGCATGATCACGCGCCCCTTTCCATATGCTACTGCAAAAAATTCACACTCCTAAACTCAGACATAGGTAAATACTTTGAAAGGGGCTATTATTTAAGAGGCTGTGTGGGACAGAAGTGGGATTTTAGGCAGATAACGAGTAGCCTGAGGAAGAAAGCAGCAGACTGTGCCTTCCTTACCAGACAGGGAAAGCTAGAGAACCATGTCCCATTACAGTGAATASTCACTAGCAACTTGGTAGCCATTTAATAGTATTCTACTCTAAAACGTAGCAAATAATTAGTATTTAAAAGTAGTAGTATCTAATAAGCTAGTATTCAAAAAGATAGTAACAAACACCARATCTAGAATGGCTCTCTAATATCCCATGTTTCTGTAGCATGGGAGTGATTGGGGTGCAAAATCTGTGATAAGCATAGCAACAGAAACAATGTTGATGAACAATAATTTTCAGTTTGGTTAAAGTAAATTGTCAAAAGACAGAAAGAAGATAGTTAATATGAAATTGTGTAATCCTTCAGAGTGTATTTACCTGACTACCTCTCATGGGCCCAGCTCACACTAGTGGGGCTCCGTTTTCACATTTCTGTGACCACATTGGCATAAATGACATTRCACCACGTAGGAACCTGGTTCTTGCTGCCATCAAAAATAAAAYGCCATCCTCCTTTTCTGAGAAAATTTAACAAACACAGAGAGTCCCTTCACTCCTGGATTGCATGGGCTTGGACAGAAAGCAGGGTAATTATGGAAAAGGGGTATGGGCTTCCTGGAACCCTGCATCTCCTTCGTTACGCAAAGCCTGGGAGGATTTGCTATGAGAAACCATCATCACAAAACTCACTGCAATCTGCTTTAGCTCCCACAAAGGGTAGTCAGAAGTAATAATCTCTTTGAATACTATCCTGTCTTGAAACTCCCATTTCCAGTGAAGACGGGTGAGAAACTGACAGCCGAGTGCCTGCTATAGCAACCTCTCCTGACAGCTCCCCACTCAGATTATTGCACCCAAAGGGCTGTGATGAAGCAAAGACGGCCGCCTCTCCCAGGGGAAGGAACAAAGGGTGAACTAATGGTGCTGGGGTCACTCAGCTGCTCCTGTGCCTCTTTACGTACTCAGGACACAGSGCTGTGGAGCTGACAAGGTCACATGAAGTCTGGCTCTCCTTTTCTTCTCTGCGAGAAAGCAGGTGCGTCTTCTCTCTGACTGCTCTGAGATGCTGAGATGCTCTCACCAGGAACAGTCCTGCCGTCATCCTTTTAGTGCGCAGCGCAGCCATTGAGGGACATTATGAGACGAGGTGGGCTGCTGTGCCAATAATACCTTCTGCAGCTTTTTATGTCTTATAGCCCACATGGAGCCATTGCCTCCCAAACATCTCTACTACATATGTGAGAAGTGGGACAACTGGATATGTAAGTGCTTCAGCAAGTCCAAAGTCTATAAAAAAGAGACTGAGAGGGCTCTGCCTTTCTTTGTCTCAGATCTGATTAGAAAGCATTGCCCTTAGAACTAGCACAGAGAAAACAGGGAAGCAATTTCCAAAGTCAAACCCAATGATTAAATCGGGAAGAACAGCGAATCACCCTTCTGTTACGAGCAGATCTATGTCTTGTCTACAACCATACCTACTACGAAATGAAATAAGAGGTGGCTGGCTTTCCTTATTTCACATGAAGGTAAATATAATAAGATGGGCCGGGACTTGTTTGATATGAAAGTTCACATCCCTTCTAAGTAGAAGGCAAACTTTATTTCCCAAGCTGCCACGAGGAGAAATGTTTTCCAAAGACTCAGTAAGCCCTACTACAAAACTGACTTTTCTGTTTAAAATGAAAACCCCGCAGCTCCGTCGCTTCTCCTTGCACAGCCTCTTCTCTCCCTCCCCTCCTTCCTTTCTGTCACCTCTTCTAGAAAACCAGCTTTGGCGGAGGCTTCCAAAGGGCGGAGGACGGGGTGCCCAATGCAGGACCCCGGGAGCCTCCCCCTGGCCCTCCCGCGGGCGGGGGTTTCTCGGTCACGGCGGGGCCGGGCCAGGGCGG
>JASVER010000085.1:4307066-4456935 GCA_030449065.1 Oceanodroma leucorhoa | reverse complement strand
GCGGCCCGGGCTCGGCGCGGCCCCATAAAGGCGGCTCCGTCCGCTCCTTCGTCCGCYCGCCCGCCGCTGCCCCGCCATGGCCCCGCCCGCCCTGCCCTGGCTGCTCGCCGCCTGCTGCCTCTGCGCCCTCCCGCGGGGCTCAGGTACGTCCCGCCCGCAGCTCGGGGAGGAGARGGGAGTGGTGGGGGGGAACGACACAAGCGAGCCCCAAACCTTGGAAAGGGTCGTCTCCCATCGAGGGGCGCCGTCGGGGCCGGGCTCCGCCGCATCTCCGCACAGCTGTGTCCCCCCCGTGTCCCCGCAGGGTTCCCCCAGCCTTTCTCGCGCTACAGGGACGGCGTGGACCTGCCCAAAAGCCAGGTACGTCCCTCTTCGCCTTCCCCGCCAGCCCCTCTGAAAGCGGTGTGGGGCGGAGGGGTCGGGCAGAGCCGGTCGAGCCCGGGCTGGCCGAGAGAGGGGGGAAACGGCAGGGAAATGCGGTAGGAAGACGGCAACGGACTGGAAATACCTTATGAAATCCCTGGGGTGGGTGGTAAGGAGAGTCGGGAGGCTGAACCCCTTTGCCCGGGGAGGTAGATGGGACAGGTGTGGGCAGGGGTGTGATGCRCAGCTGTGTGCCGAATAGGCTACCTGGGTCAGCAAAAGTCATTAGCCAGGGGCTAATGACTCCCTGAGCTAGAATGCAGGTCCCAAGGTATGAAAGCCCCACTGTTAACGTCTGATCTTTACTTTTTAAAGCAACTGGCGCTGTGTTTCAGTCAGTGGATGGAACTGTCTAATCAACCGCAGGTAAATTGACTTTGGTAATCCGTTTGATCCGCTGGGACTCTTTCAGGCATACTGATTACCCCTTTAACCCTCAGCATCAGTGGCTGCAGGTGGCAGAGCTTCCTCCAGAGAGCCAGCGGCTCTGGAGAGCAGAGCAAGTTTGCTGGTGTATGCGCTCTCCTCTCTGCAGAGCTAACTTAGACCTAGAGAAAGAAAAAAATGTGCTTTTCTTCCCATCACAGTGGTAGCTAGCACTGAAGCAAGAAGCGCCGGTCAGTGCTGTAGGAGCTACAGATGGGGTCCTGCYTGGTCCTGGCTCTGCAGTGGTGGGTGAATGGTGCTCAGAGGAGAGGGAAGAGAGGAGGAGATTTCATAGCTCACTTCTGCTGTGGTGTCTCTGGCCCAGAGCTTGCAAACACTTCAGACTACTGAGTAACTTTCAAAGACCAGCCCCACTGCATTTGATACCGAGCCCAAGGGTCATTTTCATTTTCAAAGGGGAGAGAAAATCTTTGTAGGATCAGCAATTATCTGGAAATTTTCAGCATTTTGTGCTGGTATTTTTTTTTCTTTTGGAAATTTTTCAGTTTTGTAAACCAAGACTGGTGGAAAATAGTTCCCAGAGCTAGTTGTTCTGGTGTCTTATGTTTTACCTCCTTTGGAGCTGTAGTTATTTCTCATCTAATGTGATTGCATGCATCAGCAAATCCTTGTCCTGTGGCAGTGAGCATGGGACAGTATATTTCAGTATACAGTTAAAGATTATAGTACTGATTGATTGAAATGTTTATAAATGAAATTGAGTGTAGATTAAATACGCCAAAACCCAAACCTATTTGTGGAATGCCTAGCATAGGAAGATGTATTTTAAATATAAGAGGCTGATTTAGATCTCTTTACAGCACAGAAGTATATTGTAGTCATTAGTAGTATCATGTGTATTCTCCTCATACAAAATACTAGTTTTTCAGCTCATAATAGCTTCAGTAAGTCTTGCCCTGCTCTGAGTGGTTTTAGTGGAACCRTGTTCAATTTACATTGCACCGGGATCAGAATCAAGCTCGTTCTCTGTCAAACCATGTACACCACATCCTCTCAGTAAATGTATTAAAGTACTGTTTGGTTTTGCAGATCTCCAGCACTGTTTTGGATCTCTGTTATTCCATATTCAACAGCATGCATACAAATGAGGTAAGGTGTAATTGCTTCTTTTATTTCAAAGCATCTCCTCCCTCCTTAAACTTAAAAAACAACCCCTCCAAAACCAACTTCTTGACATTTCTCTCCAAACAATAATGTATAATCTAATATCATAATGGTTTAGGAGATGTAGGTGAGTATATAAAAGATTTTTTTTTCTTCTCCTTAGTAGTTTGCATGTAATTCTTGACTCCATTAAATTATATATCAAATTGCTGTTTTTCACCAATTCAGAGCTCAAGAAGCAAAACATCCACTTACAGCTGGGGTTGGTATTTTAACCTGACCCTCACTTTTGCATAATATGGGRTTAAATATGCTAAAAATATATGCAGCTGTGGATCAACAGCATACTTAAGCTCATGCTGAATGTGGAGGCATATGAGTTGCTTTATGATTTTAATACTCTACTTGAGCTTGTGGTTTTTTTTGTATTTCTGAGTCAGATCCAAAAGATTAAGTTGAGGAGTTATCGCGTATAGCTCTTCCTCATTGCTGCAGTCATATTAGGACCTAGCTCAATGTCAGTTCTGCTTTATATCACTTTTTTATTATCATCAGTTTATTGAGAGTCTTCCCCATAAAATTCACTCAGCCCCTGGGTATGTTAAAAAGGCCAATTTACTTGTGGAGTTTGAGTCCTCTGTTTTTTCAAATCACGAGTAGAGCCTTCAAGACGATAATAGAAAGTATTTTCACATGTATTTCAATATCTCTTCTTGCCAGTCTTTAGCTTATTATAATTCCAAGCGTGCTTTCCTAAAGCTGCCATAAAGCTCTACAATACAGAAATTGACTGTATAAAAAATTCTAGCATTTCAGTCTTAAATGTCTAATAAATGTTTTGAGTTTAGTATTGACTCCTATACTTCTGCAGCTTAGCTAATGAGGGGACATCCAGAATCATCAGGTAACTTTGAATGGAGCCCTACTCCTGGTTACTATTTTAGTTACTAACTTTGCAAAAAATTCACCCTCTGTTATGCTTCCTCAAGATTGGGAGCTGGATCTTGTACAATATCCTTTCAAGAGATATGAYGTATCTGCAATATGATTTCCCGGTGATAGATCAAATCTAAATGTGAGATATGGAAAAAAGAGCTATGCAAAAAGTACAAGTTTTTACCCAGCTGGTCAAATCTCTTATAACATGACGTTGTACTTTCTCAGCCCACGAGAACTCTTGAGAAGACACTGCAAACACAAGTCTACATGTAGTGCACCCAATGAAACAGTTAYGAAATCCTACTGATTTCAGCTGTACTTCAACTTTCTGCATGATCCCATATTTGTGTGGATTTTAAAAAATTTTKATTCAGTCAGAGTTACAGATTATGTAGAGAAGGTAGACAGTATTTCAAGAGAAGGAGTGATGCCTCAGCACTATGAAAGGCAAAGTCAGTAGCAATTTGAGCATTAATGGGACTTGAACTCCATCTGGGGAACTTAAAATCTTCTGGGAGATCTAACAGACTATTTAGTTTCAATGTCTAATCTTTGGGTAAATGTTGCAGATAGCACTTTCAAAGGAATCAAAAAGAACTAAATATCTAAACMCAGCTACCTTGCAATCACCTCCATGAGAGTTTGAAATTTCCATCCTAAAGTCAAAAACTGTTTAGAAGTTCAATTTTTACCCTGTTTCTTCCACATAGTAAACTCTCATCTGTTACAAATTAGCTAGGATATTTGAAACTGCAGGCTAAGTAATKACTCAGTCTATCTTTGTTTGGTATGTAATAATCAAACAAAATTAGCATTCACAGTATCTCTTTTTTGTACTCTCCTCCTTTGCATCCTTCAAAGCACCTTGATCGAGCGAGCACTTTTTTCTTTTGTAGTATTCCATAGCCCTGTAAGTTGATGTCAGTTGCTCTATAAATCATTGCCTTGAGGCTTGAACCAARAACAGTTTAACAAGAGGAAATCCTCATGTCATACCCTGAATCCTGATTCCCTTCTCCTTGCTTGTATATTTTGTCTTTTTAAATTCCTCCTCTCCAGTTTCCCATCCACATGCTTCTCCTGAGTTCTTCTCCCYTGTCTTCACATCCTTGCTCATTGTATGTGCTGGTTTCTCGAGYCCACCCCAGATAACTAAACCCATTCACTGATGTAACTGTGGCTGCGGCACACGGAGCTATCCTCAGCTGGGATCAGGCAGCTGTGCTGTGGGCAGGAGGGCTCCCAAACCAGAGGTACCAGACTGCAGGGTCAGGGCTTTGTTAGACTCTGAGCTCAGTCTGCTCCTGTGAAGTCATGGGGAAGTTTCTATTCCTTGATGTAAGGCTGAGTAGAAAAATGAGCAATTTACTGAAGAATTAAAGGGTGCAGGGGAAGGCTTAAAACCAGCAGTCATGCCTGGGTTAAAACCAAGGGCAGTCTGAAAGGTGGAGAGCAGCCACATTTTAACAAGGTAAGAGCTCTCAGCACAATTCAAGCCTGAGGAATGGAGCTGCTGCGTTCACTCCACGTGGGGCTCTGCTTCGCCTCCCAGAGCATGGCTGTGCTTTGCTGTACAGCGAGGGAAGCATGTTGAATGATGGTAATGAATGGGATAACATTGGTTAAGGCAAGATTTAAAATCAATCTTTAAAATGATTTGTTTGCTGCTGTTCTTGTATCTGTCTGTGATACGTGTAAATTCTCTCCCTTCTCGTGTGGAGTGGAGCAACCTCATCAGTGATGGAGGATTACTGTAACAAACCAAAGAAATGACAGCATCTTGATTAACTTACACTGTCCACTTGCAGGAATCACAGATTGCTGCTGCAGAGTTTACAAAGAAGGTATGTAAACGTGAAGACAAGTGAGTAGCAATGGACAGGAAAGTTTGGCCCTTTCCCTGTTTCTTTTGCTGCTTTGTTTTTTTAAAGTCAGCTTGTTTTTTTTTCAGTGGTTGGGAAGTGAGCTGTGCTGACCCTGCTTCTGCAAAACAATTCACCATGTGTAAAGCTTTTATACATTTTCTAAAGCCCGTGAATCTTTAATTATGGTAATTTAGTATATTTACACTAGACCGAATGGATAGTTCTTGATAATGCTYTTTGGGTATTAATTTTTAATCAGTATTCCAGATGAATGGGCGTTGGGGACTATCAACATCTTGTTGTTTGCATGCTGCTGAAAAAGGCCCTGATTTTATTAATAGTCTGATGGAATGACACCAAAACTTGTCAAMAGATCTATGGAACTGAGTTAAAGTATTTTGTTATTGTTTGTGTTTTATTTTACAGGATAGTCATGGGACTCTGGGACGGCCTTTTTTCCTTTTCAGGGTATCTGAATCTCTTACTTTTTAAAGATTCTGAATCTCAGACAATATTACATATCCATAGATGAGCAGCTGTTTCCCTTCACAAATTCTTGCGGTGCTTGTTTTGAGTAGAGGCCAAATATCCCTTGCTTGAAAGCTTAGGGAGCCATTTGCTTAAACTCTGGTTCAACTAAAAGACAACAAGATAATGAGATCTGGGGTAGTAATGGATTAAACACTTCTTTATTTGAAGAGGTGACTCTGCAAATGTTTTTATCTTGAGCCCACTCATCCAAAGACAGAAGTAGTACGTGGCTTGTATCTCTTGATACTGCCAAGGTGCACTGATACTAAATTCACCAGATAAAACATGTATGTGAGCTGAATGACCACTTGGTCTGAAAGGTCTGGCCAGTAACTGATGGCACACTGCATAAAAGGGTGAAAAGCCAAAGCAAAATTATGGACATCATCATCATTTCTCTCATATTTCTCACCCACTGGCTTGCTGAATAGTCTAATGCAGAATATGCTGGTTTAGACACACCAAACTAGTTTTTAGGAATATCTTCAACACATTAAAAAAAAATTAAAGTAGGTTGTAGCAGGTAACCAGAGTCCCAATTCAGCTGTCACTTACATTTTAGCTCACTTCAAGTGTGTCCAGCCAAGTACTTTCAGTGCTGGTATTTATATGCTCTTCCTTAGGCATCTACATAGTACCCCAATGAATTGGGACCAAGACCCTTAAGAATAATTAAAGCCAGACTGTTTAGCTGTTTGGACAGAGGCTGAATGAATGTTTCTCAGATTCAAAGGCAAAACCCACCCTGCATGGATCCCCTGGCATTTGACATGTTGTCCCTTTAAAGGAAATCTTGCTGATTTCATAGGGACATAAGCCTTCTTATGTACTCTGTCTGCATGATGGGAGATGTATTTTGGTGTGCTTATAAATCTGGCATCTAATACTTCTGCACAACCATCTAATTACTATATTTTTCAGCCTCGAAATGGAAGAACTATCGAAGGCAGTGGTAAGTAAGCATCCAAAAGTGACCAGAATTTGTTCTATTTTCAATAATGATGATCCTTGTGACAGAARGAGTTACTGAGAAGTATTTCAAACCTAGTACAAACCTAGATACCCATGTGGATGTTTCATATAGTCACTAGAAATGCATTTTTTTTCATGCTCAGAGACTTACGGTGTATGCTCTTGATAAAARGATTGTTTTCTTCTCTCTAAGGTTCAGTAAGGAGGAGGAGCTTTCATCCTCTGCAAAATGATAGAAATAGTACAGAAATTATAAAGTTTAAAGACAGAGGGTATAAATTGTACTTGAAACACAAAAGCTAGACTGCTCTCTATTCCAAGAGACCTTCAGTCACCTAATCCTACATTGAGAGCCCACTAATACAGATCTCTGCATTCAGGTGGGAGTCATCCTCACTTCAGAATTAGGACCTCTTTTGGGGTCAACATTAAGTAGAAAGAGCAGGGCTGGGGATGTACAGAAGGAAAACAGTAATCTAATAATATCACCTAGCACGTGCATAGCCGCTTTTGAAAGTGTCTATTAAAGGTCTTAGTGAGCTTTAATGGGAAATGGACAAGACAGTCAATGTACAGTCTCTCTTCTTCAATCTTTTACTCCACAATAAAAGATCACCATTTTCTGTTTGCGATATAAGAATTACTTCCAGCTGTTGACTGAAAGGGTGGTTTGGTTTTTTTTTGGGGGGGGGGGACGGACACAGGACAGAAGGATAGGAAAGAAACTGCAAGGAATACCTTTGCTGTATATTCAGGATTAAACCATTTCAGAAAGAAAGGAACCAAAGGCTTGGGAGTGTTGTAGAGCAGCATAGTTACTTGCTTGCCCTGGTCTTAGGCACTGCCCTGGGTGTCCATTGCTTCTCATGGATGAAAAGAAGATAAGGAGCTAGATGGATCTCTGGTTTGAGCCAGTGCAGCTGTTCTTGTGTTGTTAGGTACATAAGTGTGTGGGAAATATTTCATAGCTATGAAACCTGTAGGCACAGGTAGTGCTGCCCGGATCTGTTTAGAAAAACTGGAAGCATGAGCTGACAACTACTACAATAAGCCAAACACRGAGAGAGAGTCCCTATAGCTTTTGGGCAAAACAGTTCAAAAATAATTAAACTTTCTTCACAGTACTCTGAAATACTCTGGTGTTAGCAGAATTGCTATACTATCAAACAGATCTTATTAAATGGCTAGCGTAGAAGCCGCTAATCTATATAAGGCTAGGGCATCATTATATAGTGTAAATTTTATCCACAGCTGACTGCAAGATGCACACCATGCCTCCATACCCTAAAAGAAGGACAGTGCAGTTAGGACATGGTGGGAAGAGAACTGTGTGAGGAGGGAGGATTCATGTTTGAGTACAAATAACAGACTTGGGCACTTATCCAAACTTCCAAACTCTCATCCATCTTAGCTTCAAATTCTAGCACAAGAAGATTATTTCATTTACTAACTTTGGGAAGGACCAGACATACATAACTGAATATGAAGTCATATTCAGATCAACATCTCAAAATGTGTTAATTTGTTTCAGAGTACCATGGAATATGAAGTTCATGGGTCAATTTACCAGCTTGATGACTTGGTTTATACAAAGAAAAGAGACTTCCCGTTGCACTGGTTGTCTATTATGTGACTCAGTTGTCTGGAATTTGCTGTTCCATGTAATAAACTTGCAATCATTAATTCTTCATCTTGTCCTCTTATTGAAGCAGGTATTAGATTTCATTGGGTTGTAGTGTAGCATTGCCTGGTTCCAACTGCATTCAAAGGAAATCAATCATCTGAATATCTATAATTTTCAAATCCAACAGTGCATTTTATATTTAGAACATCTTCTTTAGTAGGGTCATGAATTATAAGCTTGCCCTTTTGACTAGATATATTTCCCTAGCATTTCAGAATATGCATCACAAACAGCATGATAAGATACTAAAATCATCATGGACATTTTAATGATTTAATTCTTATTTTGAATAACTAAGGGGTTGAGTATGATAACTGATGAATCCAAAGCACTTTGAAAGAAGTGGAACAAGTACCATGGTTACACACAGGCACTATTTGATCAGATGATGAATTTTTTTCAGCCTTGCCTTACTGGCTATTGTAAAGCACCAATGAGTCACGGGAGAGACTGTGAACATCTGCCCTTTTTACTGGAATCATGCATTTAAACYTGTGGTGCAGCCAATTCTGCTGGCACTGTATGGAGTGGGATGATATGTTTTGGTAGGTGGAGACATTTATGGGCAGAAAGCTTAAAGTGCTAAGAAGTTACTTCCTTAGGAAGAAAAGAGCATAGTAAAAGCCAGGGTCTGGGGATACATACCAGGTTGGGATTCTTCAACACAGTGTCCCATAGCATTGGCTTCCTTAAGCCCTTTGTTATCCCCCCTTCTCCTCCTTGGTTACTTAGTCCTAGTACCATGTCATGGTACCATCTCAATTACGCTGGCACAGCCACATGTGAACTGGATTTGGGAACTCCTCTATCTTTAAAAACAAACCCTGAGAAACCTGTGGGGTTTTTTAGGGGTTTTTGACTGGATAAATTCTGATTTGGGCTGTATTAACAGAAGTTTGGCTGGTAGATAGAGGGAAGTGATAGTTACTTGGCAATTGTTAGACCACAACTAGGGTAGAGTGTGCAGTTTTGGGCCCCATAATACAGAAAGGGCATGGACAAACTGGAGGGAGCTCATGGAGGGCCTCCAAGGTGGTGGGGGCTGGAGCACTTGTCCCATGAGGAGATGCAGAGGCAACTGGACTGGTTCAGCCTGGAGGAGGGTTGCCTTCAGGGGCACCTAACAGCCCCTCCAGTGCCTACAAGGGGGTCATCAAGGAGGCAGTGAGGCTCCTCACAGCGTAGGGTGGGATGACAAGTGGCAACAGGCATAAGTTGAAGCAAGAGAGGTTGAGACATCCAGGCAGCGCAACAGGTTGTCCAGAGAGGTTGTGCCATCCAGTCCTTCGAGGTTTTCAAGACCGGAGTAGACAAAACCTGGTCTGAATTCCTGCTTGGGATCAGGCTAGAGACCTCCTGAGGTCACTGCCAGCCTCAATTATTCTGTGACATGAGTACAGTTTCATGCTACGTATTTCAGCCTCTAAGAGGGTCAAGCCCTGGCTGAATTGTAGCTCCTGTGCCTTCACCTGGGCAGAGTGCTGGTGGAGTGGGGGGTCCCCAGGGAGGCTGCTCAGGGCAATTAAGGCCTATTTGTGCCCTCACAGCACGCTGTTGCTGTTGCTCACTGTATGGTCAAATCCTGTTGGAAATGATTAGCCCATGGAAAGACTATCAAAGGGATGCTGGCTCCTCTGGCTCCTCAAGTATTTGGAGCCAGCTGGGGTGCGCCTCTGGAAGAAACAGCTAAGCCAAATGCAAGTGGTGGGGATGCACCATGGTAATGCAAATAAATACAAGATAATGATACAAAAGCACAGCARCGGCACTTCTGGCCTGTTTCATTTCAGAGGTCAAAGCTGAACAGTATCAAATTTTGCTCAGTTATGCATAAATATTTGTACTGGCTTTGGCTGGGATAGAGTTAATTTTCTTCATAGCAGCTTGTATGGTGCTGTGTTTTGGATCTGTGACCACGACAGTGTTGATAACACGGGGATGTTTTAGCTATTGCTGAGCAGTGCTTGCACAGAGTCACGACCTTTTCTGCCTCTCRCCCCACCCCACCAGTGAGCAGGCTGGGGGTGCACAAGGAGTCGGGAGGGGACACAGCCGGGACAACTAACCCCAACTGACCAAAGGGATATTCCACACCACATGACGTCATGCTCAGCATATAAAGCTGGGGGAAGAAGAAGGAAGGGGGGATGTTCAGAGTGATGGCGTTTGTCTTCCCAAGTAACCATTAGGCGTGATGGAGCCCTGCTTTCCTGGGGATGGCTGAACACCTGCCTGCCCATGGGAAGTAGTGAATGAATTCCTTGTTTTGCTTTACCTATTAAACTGTCTTTATCTCAACCCATGAGTTTTCTCTCTTTTACTCTTCCGATTCTCTCCCCCATCCCACTGGGGGGAGTGGGCKAGCGGCTGGGAGGGGCTGAGCTGTCTATCCGGGTTAACCCACAGCAACACTGTACCATAGGCAACTCCTGCTGTGSTCTCATGATCAGCAGTGGCTTCCTCCACCCACAACAGTTTTCAAGAGTTAACATCTATTTAGGCCTTGAAACTGGTTAAATAAGACTGATTGATAAATAGGTGGTAATTTGCAGGTGAGGAACCAGCCTAGGTTCCTCAGCCGTATTTCTGTAGTAACTGTGGCTTCTCTGTAAAATGCACGGGAGAGCTCTTGTTCACGGCTCGGTGGAAACCTTTGCTCCCTGGAGCAACACAAATGTCACCTGTGGAACAGGAGAGATTAATAATACTGAAATGTAAAGGTCATCCCTGGCCTGAAACTCTTTCTGAATATCCCACTGCAAAACCCAGAGCAGAAATTGAGGAGCGCAGACACARGTGACAAAAACAATTAGAAGCACAGCAAAATTTCTGCAAGAAAAAGAAGTGAAAGCTCAGTTCCCATTGTCAGCAAGAGAACAGACAAATAAAGAGTGACATGACAAGGTATACAAAGTAATGAGTGTGTTTAGAAGAGTAAATTTGATGCTTATCCATCGTCTTGTAATAAAAAGGAGCAAGGAGGGAGACTCRATTACACTGAGAGGCAATACATTTAAGCTGCAAAAGGGAATTTTTTTTCTAACACTTAATCAACTCCTGAAACCAGTTGCCACAGCTTAGAGCATGTGGTTAGAGACAGCTCTGCTGGCTCTTGGGAAGGCAGGCACGTTCAGGAGCGCACACCTTYGTGCTGCCTAACTTGCCTTGAAAATCACTTTAGGCTGGCCCAGAGCATCCTGTGTTGAAAGCCTGGCCTGCTCAAGCTGGGCTCAGCAAGGCATTGCTCAGCAGAGCGCACAGCGAGGGACCTGGAAATGCGCTCGCCGGYGGGGGAGCGAGTGCCACCCGGCCTCACGATGTGCTGCTCACCAAAGAGCCAGAGCACGAAGCACAAGAGGAAAACCCTCTTGGTGCTTTACTTCACTTTCTCCGGTCCCTTCGTGCTCCAGTGCCTCCAACAGCCTCACTCCCTTCTCGGCTCCCACAGGGAAGAGCACACTTACTAAATCTCCAGGAGATGGCAAGCTGGGAGGGACAGCAAGCGCTGGAGGACAGAGTCAGCATTCAGAATGGTCTTGGCAAAAATACATCTGGAAAAAATATGTAGGGCTCGCTGAGGATGAAAGGAAGGTATTACACGTACTGAAGAATAATCAATTGCAGCTTTGCAGCAAAGGGGATGGGTGACTGTAGACAGTCAAATATCACAGTGTTGGGGAGAACACAAAAATACGATGTGGAATGAATAAGAAGCTGTAGAGACGTGTGAGGTGTCACACTACTGATTGTAGGGAAGACTTCATGCACAGAGTAGCACCGGAGAAGAAAGCAGGGGACCAACAGGAGAAAGCCCAGCAGAGAAGAAAGGCAGAGGTTAGGGAAAGTTGGTACCCTGAATGAAGTGGGGTTGGTTTGCAAGAAGGAAAGTTTGAAGAGGGGAGTGATAAAATGCTTCATTTTATGCTTACCACTCCCGGCAGTATCCACCGTGCCCATGGATGGATACTGCTGGGAGAGGTAAGCTTAAARTGAAGAAAGATTCACATTAAATCTGAGAATCAGGAGAATGAAGCACTGACTGATAGGCAGAGTAACCTCTTCTTGGTCATAAAAATTCTCCAGGGGGGCTGACACCTCACTTGGACTCTGAAATAACTGCAAGCAGCATTTTCTCTCTTCAGTGTTACGTCATGGTRCAATGTTTATTCCTAATTATGTTTCATTTAAGGAAAGATTAGTACTATTGTTTTGTTGAATATCTAGCATACTTCAGATAGAAGTTGCTCTGGCTGCTTCTGGAGAAGTGGAAGATTCAATCTTAGAGAGCCCAGCACTTTACATACTTTTACCTCATGTTACTAACACCTGTGACAAGTGGCACCTGAGGCCCAGAGCTGTATGTACCCAGAGCCACAGGGCAGCCCTGGGAAGGACATTGTCTTTGCTTCTGGAACGCTTGTGTAAAACRGGAGGAAACATCCTGGCCTGGAAAAGGAAGCATGTGGATTATGGAAAAATGGAAAAGCCCCTTTGTGACCTACAAACTCAGACTGCACTCAAACTGGAGTCCTTAGAAAATGCAGAGAGGATTCAGATGACTGGCAATGAGGACTGACCAACGCCCAGTGAGATAGCTGCCATGTACGTGTGACATGAAATACCATCTAGGAACTAAAAACACGTCAGCTGACTGCTTGTCTCATCTTCACAATTCTCAGCAGGTAATGAGACAGAAGTAGCTGCAGAAATTGCAAATCTACCTGTTGGAGATTTAAAGCCATTTGCATAACACAGCCAGTTTGGCAGATGATATGCAGCTGTTTGGCCAAAAGCTGCCAGCATCCCATTCCAGCTTTCCTAGTGCACGTGAGGCTGCTGAATGAACTCCAGCTACAAGATGGATATGCTTATTATTCTAAACACAGCAACAACAAACTGTTTATTTCTTTGCTGGGATATTAGAGTCGAGCAGTGACTGCAGGATCTCTACTGGCAGCTGAGACGGATGCTTATGCAGAGATCGCTCTGAAGACTTGTCTTAACTTACCTGTTCCAGACAACTCGCACATTGCAATTGCCACCTCTCTACCTTATTAAACAGGGTAAAAGCATATGTTTGACAGGGCTGGACTGCATAAACTGTCTTAATCTAAACATCTACCCCCCTGATAGGTTTCTGCACTGAACAACTAGAAGCAGCTGCCAAGTCTCCTTCTCCAGTCATTTCTGGATCTACTTTTTCCACAGTGCAGAAACAAAAATGTGACTGATCTCATAGTCGGTTATGATTCACCATCTAAAATTTTGACATTTCTCTGGGGCAAAGAACCTCGTACACCAAATATCTCTATCTATTAGCCTTAAACCTGCTGAGAGATCAATAGACAAAGTCTGAAGGAGAACATATGGAAAACTTGAAAGAAAAAAGTTTTGAGTATCTTTACCACAAAGCCTCTACACCCAGGGGTTTCTAGACAGCAGTTCAGGTAATGCCTGCTGAATTACTGCATGGCGGGGACGCATGCACATAAATACATGCTTCTGGAGTATAGCTATCTAAACATCAACCAGCAAAAGACCTAAATACGGACTGGAACTTCCAACAGAAAAGGCAAAAATGCAGAACACACATGAACCGCCCTCAGAGCACCAAGGGCCGGCAATCATGTGTGACCCATCGGAAAAGTAGCAAAATCCAGGAGCCTCATTCAGCATAGGACCGAGGTCACGTTTCCTCTCACGACCCCAGAGTGAAAGGATGTGCCACAGCCAGCCACCCTGCTGGGCAGCGTGGCCTCCCTGGCACTACACCAGAGACACTGCTACGTAAATAAACACCAAAAATGGCCTTTGATTATAACYTGGTAGTCTTATACCACRTTTTCAACTTCATTTCCACAGCTGTGTATWGTCTGTATAGTTCCACAGACTACGTGGAATYTAAATATAATATATAATATAATCTAAAATAACCCAAAGTTACTGTGTTGTGACTTGCAATAGAGCACACCCTTGGCTTCCAAGAGGACAAGGATGTTTAGCATTGCAATATTGGGACCGGTCAGCAGAGGGCAAAGCCAGTATCAAATTTGTGATGCTCCAAGCAGAGGCACGCCGGGCCCTACCCCGCCCTGCCGTGCAGCGGCCGCTGGTGCGCTGTGCTTGGTCCGCTCCTAACTCGGGTAACAAATGAGTTCAGACTCTATGCATCCCTTGCGCTCACCTGGACAAGGCTCTCCGAGGCCGTACCTTGGGATGTTTCCTCTCCTTACAAAGAAAGCGAAGGTGACAGAAGATGGCAACCTTATAAACACACAAATCTCAGTGCAGAGTGAACTGCAGGCACTCTGCACAACTGAGACATCCATCAGCAACATCAGTCCTCTAGGCAGGTAAAAGAAGAAGAGCTTTTCCAGGCATCATTTCATCTCCATGGTTCCATCTGCCCACAGCTTCATTGAATTGTGGAGTATCATGTACACACATTTTCTAATGCGTGTTATTGAAAACATCCATTTTCCTTGTCAGACGATTGCAGCATACCACAATCGAGTTAGGAAAGTAACGCTGCATCAAGATAAACGTGTTTTGCAGCACCAGTAACAAGAGAGGTGCCAGAGGAACTGTGTGTTGAAATTTTTCATTGCTTTGCTTTACAACTAAGTCACGTACCAGCCCCAGCTACAGGTGACTAGACCTAAGCTGAAATCTGTAGCATGGGATATGAAAGAACTAGTCATGTGCAAAACTACCATGCAATTAATGTCTTGTTTTACCAAAGTAAATGAGCACTCCTGTGATCAACAGAACTAGCAAAGTTATTTCTGTTAGATTTGTACTTTGAGGAGGATCTCCTGTATTGTGTTTAATGAAAGATAGTTTTTATTACCATTTCATTAGTATAATTTCATGCTGTGGCCCTTATTTCTGTCAGGGCATACATTGGAGCTCTTTCTTTTACAGAGCTACCTATTTCCATGTAACTGGTGGGAATCAGCTTGTGGTTTCAGGTCTCCATTCATATTTGCCTAGAACTGCTCAGCAGATTCAGAAGTTAATAGATGAGGACAGATGGATTAGCAAGTAAATGGTGTGCTGCCATAAATGTTGCTTGCTTAAGAGGAAAGCCAAAACCTGAAGGGAGTAAGGCAGCTGAGTAGGGAGTGCATGAAATGGGAAATTGGATGTCCAAGCACTAGTTCTGGCTTTCTTGATATATAATGGTAACCCTACATTTCACTGAACCACTTAAGGGCATGATTTCCATACTTACAAAGCGCTTTGTTGAACAGGGGCTTACCCATGGGTATGACGTTAAGCATGTGCGCTATTCAAAAGGCACCTTTCCACCTGACTCAGCTTCCCCCTTTGTGAAACGAGGGTATGGTTACTTAGCCTCAAAGTTTTGCTATGATAGCCAGTTAATTTCTGTTCAGAAATAGCTTCAGAACTCTCAAAAGTCACTATTAATCAAGCTGGACAAAATCCCGACCTTCCAAGGAAGCCAAATGTTGATGATCTGGATATTTGTCTGAATTTGTTCCCAATCGCTATTTCTAGAATAAATAATGACATTAATTACTGTATTAGACTAGTAATATTTGTTCACAGAGTTAACCTTCTAACAAATGAGAGAATTTATCCTTACATTTAAATTTATCCTCAAATAAAAGCTGTTCTCTTATTACCTTAATGCTTCATTACTTATCAGTGTAATTAGCTCTGCTCGGGTAAATGTTTAAGTACTCTTCAGTATACGTTTTAGAAAACCTGGTGCCAAAGCCCAGTTTTGCATTTGTCCCGTTCAGACCGGTAACAGCTCTAATGAAAAAAACTTTTCTTGTTGTTCTATCCCCAGGTTTCTGAGTATCTATCACTTGTTTGCTGATGTGTTATAAGGCAGCAGTGAAGTGTCATAACTGTGTTTGTTTCCTCTTCAGCAGCAGACGTTTGATCTCTTGGTGGCCCCTGCCAGGGCTGGTATGAAGCTTAATGAGCTGCATTCACTTTTAACAAGTGCTGTGGAAGGAACGCTGGAACACGTCTGGAAAATATCAGTGGTCCTGTTGAGTAGGTAATGGGACAGCAGGTATAAATGCACAGCCAGAACGGCTGGAAAGTACCCTGACATTCATCTTGCTTGACAACCTTTATAGGATAACATCACCCAGTAACTCCTGCCACGAAGGGAATTATTCTTTGTTTTGCTTTATTCCATCATGAAATCCTACTTCACACAATAAATGTTATGTTCACTTCCTGCCGATATTTATGCYGCTCTCTCCTTCACTATCTACGTCTCTCTCCCTATTTTTACAGCATTTTCATCTCCGTTCTCCCATTTCATAGTTTCTCACCACTTTAGCACTGCTTCTCCCAACAACATCTTCTGCTTTAGCCCTTCCTCCTCCATTTGCCCTGGCATGGAGCAACCTGGTACAGATGAAGGAGGCAAAGGATATGCTCTGTGGAGGAACATGCTGTGAAGCAGGTACCAGAGCAAGTTTCCTTGAGAGGAACTGTAGATTGTTAATGTAGTGAAAGTGAGTTAAAACCCCCTGGATGTGGAATAGTTATTTTACTTTTTTAAAAATTACAAAAATGACTATTAAAAAAAATGTATGGATCCATGGAGGAAAAGAGATGGATTACAAGGGGTGGAAGGGGGAGTAGACCCCTTGTTAAGTTCTTAGTAACTTGCATACTCATTTCTGCCATGGACCAGTACTGAATTTGTGATCTGTGTTGAAAGAGAATACACAGCTTCTGGATCTTTTGCATGATTTCAGAGGAAGGAAAACTAGGTCTATCTGAAGAGAGAGTGATCTTCAAAGAGAAATAGCTTAAAGACATGAGGAGTCCCAACGCGCACATTTTTGAATTTCTCAGAAGAATGCTTCAGTTGGCAGTATTAAGTGATGGTAAAGCACTCAGTTGTTTACAAGGATATTATTTTACCGGGATTTAATATTGTTGCCATTATCTTCTCTGGGAATATAGCCCCTTACGCCCATCAGGAGGGCACAAGGGAAGCACTCAGCCAGAAGTAGGCCATGATCCACATCTAAAACAGTTTCACACCAGTGTATCTCCACTAATCCAAACATATTTAAACCTAAGTCATAGTGAGAATCAGGTCTATGTGATAACATGTAGAAAGAAGCTCCCAGACTGGTAAATAGGAAGCAAATTGAGGCAAGCTTCCCGGGTCTACTACTGACTGGCTGTCCCAGTGAGCAGGGTACRTGTATAGGGTACCCTGCACAAGTTGGGTCCCAGGTGCATTATCTGATGTGTTACAATGACCCTGACAGAAGAGATCAATAAGGGAAAAGTAAATCTGAAATAAGTAAGGATGTTAAAACTTGGGAAGGGAGAGGGACCGGGATATGTGACAGACGCTTAACGTTCCCCTGACAGATGCATGGGCTATGTTTGAGTTCCCTTTCAGAAGCAAGCACCTTCTTTGGTGAATTCAGCTAGCGAAGTATGATTTAAGCCTCATCAAGCAACTGTGTGATGTTTGAATGAATAGAGAAGCTCATAAAAAAATCTGTTTCTTAGTTCAGGCAGCAATCTATCATCTTCACTGTCTTATGGGCATGTCTGAAAGACTCAGCTATATCTGAGTTTCAAAAGCAAAAGTCAGCCAAGTGCTGTGACAGCTTGACACAGCCCCTCACTGTTTGCTCCTTTGTGTCATTAATTCCAGCTTAACCAGTGCCCTGGATTCAGTGCATGCTACAAGGAGAAAAAGAGCCAAGTCTCTCCTCTGACCTAGATGAAGAACAGCTATTTTCAGGTTACTAACTTGCACTTCTCTCGTGTTCTGCATTATGCAAGGTAGGCCTGTTGACTGCTTTTTATCGCTTCATGGCATGATACCTAGAAGTATACTCATGGGCTGAGATCACAACTGGACTAGACATTGAAAAAAAAAGGAAAAAAGAAATGTCAGTGTCCCTGTTGTTTTACCTAACCACTGAGTAACAGAGTCAGGCTCCCTCTTCCCGTTGCTGCGCTGGCTCCGCGTGGTACCTTCACTTACACCGAGTCCTTGGTGGCAGTTCAGAGCCCTAGATTCAACATGCAGTACAAAGCAAGGTGCTGGGGTAACACGGCACCAGGGCAGGCTGTTAGCAACAGAGCTTGCTAATGCCTTGGGCTGACAGCAGCAAGTCTGAAAGAAAGTATAGCAGCCAAATTGAGCCTTAGGCAGCTTCATGAAAACCTCCTGGATCAGGGGCATGCATAGAAAGATGCCTAAACTGTAGTGCTTTGAAGGAAAAGAGGTACACCCAAACCAGGCGAYGTCTGAGAACATGTGTGCACCTTCCTTGGTTTGGCAGTTAGAGAGCTTGCACTCTGACAAAGGATGCAGCTAGCAAGTTTATGCCGTGAATGCTCTTTCTGGGTCTGCCACATWGACAAATGCATTTAAAATCTAACTCAGCCTAGTGACCACGTCCCCCATTCCCTGCTTTCAAGGGAGATCAGAGCACAGACATAACGCAGGGTCAGCTTGCACATTTTGCTGGTTCATTGGTTACGCATCTCTAAGAGCATGACTGACTCCTCAGCTGCTAAGCTGTTGCAGGCGTAATAAATGTTAAAATGGTTACTAGGTGAGTTTAAGTGAACTTGTCTTTTTTTGTGTGGAATGATTAAGAAACTCCACGATGATACTGCTGGCAAAAATATTCTCACAGACGCTACACACAGCACTGCAAAGAAAGCTGCACGGATAGTTGGAAAGAATATGCTTTTCATCGCAATGCTGGAAACGGTTGTGCCGTTCTCTCCCACGCACTCTCTTCATATAAGCTCTTGTTTGGGAGTCTAGCGAGATGCTTGTATAAACAAAACAATAATTTCCARTAGTTTTAACACTCAACAACCTCAAGATAGTCAATGCAAATTAGCTAGTTAATAAGCAATTTGCTCCCTGAAGTCAAGGAAGTACATAAGTTGTGGCAGTAAGGAGAGCTGAGGAAGAGAGACTGAGAAAGGGGTAAAGCTGGCAGCGGTGGTGGAAAAAGGAGCAGAGTCTGACCCAGTTGCTAAGACAGACTTCACAAACCATGTGCTTCACATATTATCAAGGTATTTATTTGGGGGTAGAGTAGTGCACAACCTGGTAATGAACGGGGCTAAGGATACGCAAGAAGATTGAATATATGTTTTATTATCTATTTAAACTGACAAAGGATTTTTTTAATCAAAGATTAAAAGTACCCCATTAAAGCATGCATAATGTTGTAAGCATATGTATCTTCAAAAGAAAGACAAAATAGGCTTCACGGCTGCAGGAGAGAAACAGAATTGGGAGAATTCATGAGTTCCCCAAAATTAATGTCTTAACGTTGGGCATTATCTTTCCAATTGTCTTCAGACTTCACAAAAAAGCACGAATGAATGCACTGGTGGTTCTACATTTAGAAGTGCAACAGAAAAACTGTAGTAGTGAGCACAGAGACCAGGAGAGCCACAGCAAGGCATATTTCAGGAACCAGTATGTCTACAGGTCAGCTCTAATTACTAAAGACAAAGCAAAGTTGTATGATAGCTGCTGGAACTCCTGTGTACTCCAGGGATGCTCTTTCCCTGTGGCTCTCCCTGGACCTGTCAGTGCCCTGTGCCCCCTCCCCATTCCCGTATTCCTCCAGTTTGTTCTCATCTGTTGAGTTTTGCCAAGAAAGTGAAGGTGAGCCACTGCCGAAGGTAATGCCTCTCTCCTCTTTGCAGTTTAGGAGACCTGCAGACCCCAGAGCACCTATTGGGCATTCAGCTGTGACAGACTACATCTTCCCAAGCTTGCTGCTTCTGGAGCAATGGGATGTCTTGAGCTTGCCAGCCACCCTGCAGTCATGCTTAAACCTAAAAACATAAACTTTCTGGTAAAGCTAGATGAGTTTAATATAAGATGTATTAAATTAGTTATTTGGCAACAAAGACAGAGAAACCAACCAGCACCACCCCAATGGCTACTTTCCCTCTGACTGGGTCTCGGATGGAGTCTTGTACCCTGGGCAGCAGCAGCGCCTCTGGGCCAGCTTGTCCCAGCACGGTCCATACAGCTCCTCAAGATGGGGGGCAATCCCTTACACAAGCCAGGGTCAAGCTTTGCTTCCTCTGYAGAAGAGCTGAGACTTGGGGAAAGGTCTCCATTAATTTTCCCTTTTTTGGTACTTTTTCTATAGGCAAAGGCATTTGCTGAAACCTCCTGTTCCATAGGTCATCTCAGCTCATGTACCTCGTGTGATACAGCTTCACTCCAGGCAGAGACCTCTGAAATTCCCCTGGGGCTTCACCGTCACAGCCCACACTGTGGAGGCATTGGAGGCAACCTCTGYCTCAGCAGCTCCAGCCATCACCCCACCCTCGCTCTTTTCTTCCTGCCCCCACGCAAACCCTYGAGTTGTGCCAGAACCACTGTGAAAGGCACACAGAAGTAGTTCAATGTGAGGTCTGCTTTTTAAAAAGAAAAAAAAGGTTAACACATGAGCCCAGCAGCAGCCTGGTTCCAGCAGGTGCTGTAAGCAGCTGTGTTGGCACAGCAGAGGGAACAGTGCAGCGTGGCAGGAGCTGCAGAAGCCCATGCTGCTGCAGGGCACCCATGCTGTGGGCGGCTGGCTTGGACAGGCCAGGAGCAAGCCTCTGAGCCAACACAGCATGAAACGTGACCGTCAGCCTGACAGGGGACTGTTTTTCTTCAAATGCAGCTCATATGGTCAGTGTTGATTGAAACTGCTGTAGAAAAACACGCAGCAGCCCCCTAAGGAGCTGCTCTTGCTTTCCAAGACAGCAGCTTGGAGGATTTGGTTTATGGTGCAGGTCAGCACTTCAGCACCATTTCACCCTCTAGATCTCTAGCTAAAAGTTGCCATGTTTACACAGATAGCAATGGCTGATCTTATGCTGCCTGCAAAACAACATTTGTCTACTATCCACACTATAAATCACTTATCTCCAGTGCCCATAGCAGCCAGTTATACTGAGACTGACCCAATACCAACACTCTCCTCTCTTTGCCTTCTCATAGCATGGCCTCTAGTAGGTGTTTGCGGCTTATACACATGCTAGAGGTTTCACATACAGGAAGTCCTCTGGCTGTAGTCCCACAATACCTCATTCCTGGTGTCTTGCCCTTTGTTTAAATGCCCTAGCCTGCCCATACAAAGAGGTGAACTCTCTACAGCCCATTCTTCAAAAGGTCCCAATTCTCACAAGACCAGAAAACCAGGGAGATATTTGAGTTACACTAGAGAAAGCAGCAGCATAATATGGGTTACTGTGGGGAACAGATATCGGAAAGAGAGGCTCCCAAACCTTGGGCTGGTAGGGTCAAGCTTTGAGGCAGTTTTCTAAATTGCCTTTTTACCTGGCTGGATTAATGTATCTGAAGCTGGTAGACACTAGGGCCTTCCTGTTCTGTTATGAATAGAATAATTCAAACACCTAATAGTGCTGTTATAAGGCTCTTAAATTTCAGTGGCATCCTGCTGGTAAAGCTGTTAAACAAAATCTTCTGCAGCACAGCAAACATTAATACTAGTGTGTGTCCACCATAATGTTGCAATCCAGACTGCAAATCTAATAGTGCTTAGGTAGCCTTTCAAGCTGCATAGATGGAAGACAAGAGTTTTGGAAGGTCATGGAAAAGGCCACTTCCATTGCCTTTTAATGCACAGGTTTCCTTGATCTGGATCCTAATGGAACAAGCCTCAAAGCAGCTAAGGACATTCTCAGTACCAGAGAGGTAGAAATTATATTTGGATTTATTCTTAAGAAGAGTTCCTAGAAGTTCTTTAAGGCTTAAGCACTGACAAGGTTTATATACTGTCTGTAGAAGACTGCTTGGATTGCACTCCATCAGTGCAGAAACTCAGAGGACAATTCCAACACCATCTTTGGACCAAGGTGTGTGCAGTGACACTTTGAAGATACAGCACAGCCCTACCTCCATATCCAAATGTTAGAGAAGATAATTCATCAGCTTTACCATCATTATATGGCAGTCCAGTTTAAGTTTCTCAGGTGCATCTACTTACCCTGAATAGTTAACTGTGCCCAGGATGAGGTCTGAAATGGTCAGATGAAGCAGACTACTACACACACTGAATAAAGAGATTCCAGCCATACACATGGAGACACAAGATTTAAAGACCATAGAGAAGGTTTCCTTAGATAACTGCACTGCCAAAGAAAATCTTCTGTTTGGTGCAACAAACATTTTATAGAAGGGAATAAGATGGACATGAGTCTTTTGTACACTTAYTCATAGAAGTAGTCTGTTGACTTTTTTCTTTTGAAGGACGTAGCTAGGGAAACCTAACTAGCAACCCTGTCTTTAGCAGCTTTTCAGACATGTGCACAGGTACACACACACGAATTTAGACCTAAAGTGCCAACCAGCATGAAAAACTGAGCTGTGGAGAAAGCCAGCATTAACAACACCACAAGRGCAGGAGCCTGGTGCCAGCTAGAACTCCTGTGACTGGATGTATTTGTGGGGTGGTTTAAGCGAGATGGTCTTCTTAGGAAGAAGTTCAGGAAGAATATTAGGTAACACCCCTCCTTGAGCGATGGTCACACTGGAGAAGAGCTTGTTCAGCTCATCATCGTTTCTCACGGCCAGTTGGATGTGCCTGGGCAGGATCCTGGCTTTCTTGTTTTCCCGTGCAGCGTTCCCCGACAGCTCCAGGATCTCCGCACTCAGGTACTCCAGCACTGCAGCCAGGTAGACGGCAGCGCCAGRACCGATCCTGTCAGCGTAGTTCCCTCTTTTAAGGAGCGTGTGGACACGACCCACGGAGAACTGCAGACCAGCCTTGGCTGATTTGGTTTTCTTTGGCACAAGGAGGAGCCTTGTATTTTTCTTCTCAAGTTCAGACATTCTAACATCAATCTAGTATAAAAAGAGAAAGAATTAAAAACCCAAAACAGACACAGAAACTGAGCATTTAAGTCCTTTCTTCCTCCTCGTTTCACTGCCTTTCTACTTCCCTCACAAGTCAGTTTTCTCCTCTCAGAAAGTTTGCTAGTTGTTCATACTTTTGTCTGTAGGAGCAGATGGGTCAGGCTGCTGCTCTAGGAGAGTCTGACAAGTTTCCAGCCAAGAGGCATCTACAAGCTCAGTCAGAGCAGCAGGTCAGCCATCTGCTAGATTTCCAAAACTTTTTAAGAGAGTAAGGTAGAACTTAGGAGCAAGGTCTTCTGACCCAGTATCAAAGGAGGACTGCTGTTAAGGAGAAAGGTTAMGAAAACTAGGCTTCGAGATACTTACAAATGTTCAGAAACCCTGCAGGGAAGCTTCATTGAACTTACCCCTGGTAAGAACCTAAGCAGTTTCTGCAATGATGACCTTGTAAGAGCCAGAGCTAGAAACTCCTATCTTTGTCTGAAGTAAGAACAACAGAAAGGAACATCTACTGGAAACCACTTCAAATGGATCTTGTCTTCCAGAGATGAGGGGACCTATTGCTGCAAGATAACAGGCCACAATCAGGAACAAGACTTATGGGAAGAAGAGAAGCTTTGTTTTACATCAGACACTGAAATTGCTGTGCTCAGTACACTGTGCATCAGGCTACTACAAATGCACAAGTACCATCTTCTTGTATGGTATCCCATCCATTCTAACGACCCCATCACTTATTACTGACATAAAGTCTCTGGTACTGAATAGTACCGATTACTCATCAATGCATAACACAAAGCAACTGGAAAACAAACACAGGAAAATTCTGCTCCTGTATATAGAATTGTTCTCAAGTTTTAATCATTAGTTGGTTTTAAGTAATGAGACACTCTATACAGATGTGGGGAGGAACTAAATCAGATATCAAATTGAAGTGCTTAAAAATACAATAAAAAGTTCTTTTAGGAGATTTTTGTGGGCCTTAGAAAGATAAGCTTTTAAAAATAGCCTACACAAGTAAATAAACTAAAAAATTAAAAGCCCCCTTAAGCAGAACTTACAAAACTATTATTTCACTCAGGAGTTTATCTAACACAAAGAGAGCATGCTGTCATTTCTTAAGAACAAACTCTCATCTGAAGAAGTTATTGACTTAGCCTCTTTTCCAACAATACCACTACCCAAATCCCCCAAACCACAATTTCTGGTAAGAGCTACCCCCTTGTAAACTCCACAGYATAGCCATATCATTACCAGCTCTTGCATCGTTTAATGCCACCGGGGTGAGCAATGATTCAGCCACTCAAAATAAAAAACAATCAAGGTCCCAACACAAGAGCAACTCAGTACKGTCCCTGAGAGCATGAGAATTTGTCACTACTCCTTGTAGAGCTGCTTAGCACCTTGTTAGCTGTCCTCCTCTGGAAACAAGCCTAATATTTACTGCTTCAGAGGACTGCAGTATCCCTGATKGGCAGTTAATTTATTGCAGCTGGAAGGGGACACACCTCACCTTGCTGTCATCAAGAATTAAACCCAGCAACCTGTACCACTGTTCTTTGTGCTGCCAGTAGTGGCTAAGCTGCTTTGTGACCATGCTGCAGAGCCTGGGAAAGCTCAGGACCTCTGACATTGGGTTCTCTCTCTTCTAGGACTTCTTCTCATCTGTCACACAGTCCATTTTTTTCCAAAGTCATGCATAGCTGTGTTGCAAGTCATAATATGTCCTTTCTAGGGTCAAGGGTGTGGTGACAGCTGAATAATTTTTTTCTTCTATACACGAGTGCTGGAAAGTTGAGCCCTGGCCCAACAGAAACTTTTGCTGAGCAGCTGGGTTAGGAGACATCTACCCTCTGTTACTGCAAAGCCAGAGGGGTGAGTTTTCGGATCACTATGCTATCTGGTTAATTTACAAATGGGTTGAACTATTGGCTAGAAGAAAGCAAACAGCATTGTTTTTGATCAAAGAAATACTTAAAAATTTGACTTTTGAATTGGACTAGTACTTCACCACAAACTCTGTCTTTGGGTGTGAGCTGAGGTAGGGCTACAGAGCTCACTCAATGCCTTTTATCACACAGAAAAGGGCAGGTGAAGGCATTTCTAGAAGCTGCTTGAGCACTGGCCATGCCTTGCAGGGTCTGTTTGGCGTTGTGCAGAGCAGGCTCACAGGAGCAGCTTGCATCCAGGAGCGGCATGGTGACTGACACACAGTTCTCCAGATTAGCAAAGGGTGCTGTAAGCACCATGCTTAAAACTGCACAAAATTAGTGCCTTGCTTGAGTCGTCTACCATTACTGCAAACCTTTAGATTTTTGCTTGGTCCAAAGAAATAATCATTCCCAAGCCTGCTTTCCCTTGCCATGGTTAAATGAAGGAAATCATCTGAGTTTCATGTGTTCATTTCTCATGTACCTCCTTTAAAGCTTTTTTTTTTCATTTACAAGTGCAACCATTCAGCACAAGGTTAGTTACATATAGCACATCTTTACTGTATGCACAAAGCCTAAGATCTACTTGCAGACATTTTTACTTCTCATTTCTACAGCATCCTCCACTTGAGGATTAACTAACCCCTAACCCTAACCCTAACCCTTCACTGGGTTAACTGCAGGCCAGACAAGATCTCATCAAATTGCTCTTGAAAACCAGGCAGCATACAATGGCTGTTCCAGCTGCCCACCACCCTGAGACCACAGTGTCCGCTCAGTCAGTGTGCTGGTTTTGGCTGGGATAGAGTTAATTTTCTTCATAGCAGCTACTAAGGGACTATGTTTTGGATTTGTGCTGAAAACAGTGTTGATAACACAGGGATGTTTTTGTTACTGCTGAGCAGTGCTTACACAGAGTCAAGGCCTCTTCTGCTTCTCACCCCACCCCACCAGCGAGTAGGCTGGGGGTGCACAAGGAGTYGGGAGGGGACACAGCCGGGACAACTAACCCCAACTGACCAAAGGGATATCCCATACCATATGATGTCATGCTCAGCATATAAAGCTGAGGGAAGAAGAAGGAAGGGGGGGATGTTCTGAGTGGTTGCGTTTGTCTTCCCAAGTAACCATTAGGCGTGATGGAGCCCTGCTTTCCTGGAGATGGTTGCACACCTGCCTGCCGATGGGAAGTAGTGAATTAATTCCTTGTTTTGCTTTACCTATTAAACTGTCTTTATCTCAACCCATGAGTTTTCTCACTTTCTTGTGATTCTCTCCCCCATCCCACCGTGGGGGAGCGAGCGAGTGGCTGGGTGGTTGCTCAGTTGCTGGCTCGGGTTAAACCACGACAGTCAACTATCCTCTTTACCCATTTCTGTGCAAGCACAGCTTGGGATGAGTCATTAACTCAGCTGCATACAGCTCTGACGTCTGTCAGCATCATAAAACCTGGCCAGTAGGCTCTAACACCCTTGTGCCTTGAGGGGGCAAAGGAGCTAGGTCAAACTCAACAGGAGAGGCAGATCTTTTTCAAATAAAAAGTTCATGCTCCMGCTACAGTTTAGGAGGCTGGTCCTAACTAGCTCTTCTCTGTGTGAAATACTGCCTCAGGGGCAGACTGATCCTAATGCAGCTGCAGCAGATGCCTGGCTTCCAGTTCAACAGCAAGCCTCAGCACCCACTATGAACAGAGAACCCCTAGGCACTTTCCTGGGGGAAGACTTTCAATGACTTGGTCAGCAAAGGCCTGGGGGCTTGTTTGGATATGGAGACTTTTGTTTTTCTGCACTGATAGACAGAAGCAAGACAGTCACCTCTACCAACAACACAAATATCACACCAGATTTTAAATAAACTACCTACAGTTGTTATGACAAGATGGAGGGGGCAGAGGTTTAGTGTCATGTTGGAACAGTCTAAAGAGAGGTAGTTGTTCACTATAGATTTATGAGCAATAAGACTTTAAAGCACAGGGTTACTAACTTCTAAAGCAGAGTTAAACAACCTCTGAGGCACTGGACTAACTGCACTATGAATCTGTGATGRAGGAAAAGTTCACATGAACCTGAATGGCAGTGTGTGTCTTGACTCCTCTGCCTGCATCACGACAGTTACCTGTAACATGTTTTCAAAAATAAACATGTAGTTGACTTTTAAAAAAATTATTTGGGTGGTATGCTAGACTTCTTTTGACATTTTCTGTGTTCTTCCATCCCTGGAAGGGGAGCTGAGAAAAGAACGAACAGTGTTGCATTCTAGGAACTTTATTGCAAGCTTTAAAAATGCATTAAAACTAGCAGAAAAAGTACTTGACAAATAAGCAAACACATACAAGTTAGTGCTACTGAGTCCCATCATCCATAAGTACACAGACCAGACCTGGAAAAGCAAGTTTCACTGGCTACCACCTTGTCCCTGGAAAGGAGAAGCATCTCCGACAGTTTTCTTGGGAAGGAGCTGGGAAAGGATATTTGGCATAACCCCTCCTTGAGCGATGGTCACACTGGAGAAGAGCTTGTTCAGCTCATCATCGTTTCTCACGGCCAGTTGGATGTGCCTGGGCAGGATCCTGGCTTTCTTGTTTTCCCGTGCAGCATTCCCCGACAGCTCCAGGATCTCCGCGCTCAGGTACTCCAGCACCGCAGCCAGGTAGATGGCAGCACCAGGACCGATCCTGTCAGCGTAGTTTCCTCTTTTAAGGAGTGTGTGGACACGACCCACAGGGAACTGCAGACCAGCCTTGGCTGATCTGGTTTTCGTCGATGCGGCTCCAGGTTTGCCAGCCACTGCGTGTTTCTTTCCACATCCAGACATTCTGATGGGTGAGGAGACACAAGGAGTTGGAGATCTTCAAATTACCCGGGTGCTTGGGCTACAGCTGACTGATAGCAAGAGGAGACGACAGCAGGGTGAATTACACTTTCTGCTCTTCCACATCAAGAAGAAAGCTTGTTCTTTTCTTGAGGAAAGAGAGAGCCACACACCACAGTTCATTAATAGCAGAGCTAAGATTTTAACAACTACTACCCTTTTACAGCCTACCTTTTAGGCAAGAGGCTGACAACCTATCAAGAAAGGCTTATTGAAGTAGATATGAAGAGCTCAAAAGAAAAGAGGCTTTCCCCTGCTACTTGGAATGTATTTGGTATAGAGGCACAGAGGATCTTCTTCAATAAAGTTTTCTTAAACACCATAACTGTTACCTCAAAGCTAACTTGAGGCCAAGCCTGCCTGTTCTTCCAAGAGGAATCTGTATTCTAACTTCTTCCATTATCAAGTTACATCTTTCTTTCATTTTAAATCTAACAATTGAAAAATTCCTGCAGCCCACAGCATCTTATACCCAAAATACTCCA
This sequence comes from Oceanodroma leucorhoa, assembly GCA_030449065.1. Classification (NCBI taxonomy): domain Eukaryota; kingdom Metazoa; phylum Chordata; class Aves; order Procellariiformes; genus Oceanodroma; species Oceanodroma leucorhoa. The sequence continues at coordinate 4,428,802 of JASVER010000085.1, read as the reverse complement.
AGAGGTTTTCATACAAAATTCTAAATTAATTCCCCAAGGGATATTCTCTGGCTGCTATGAGAGTACTGGAGGTATCCTGCACCAAGAAAAGGAAGAATTGACTTGCACAGCACAATACAGACTGAAAAATAGAAATTACTGTTCATTTACTCAAGATTAAGGAAATTCAGTCCAGTTAGAGTACTCTTACAACTGGAGTGGCAAAAGTACTCATTTAAATAACATTTCTAATCTGTGAGTAAATAGGACAGTTAGCTTCCAGCACAGCTGTTTGCAATATACAAGAACATCCATCACCAGATTAACATGTGGGGCTTTTGTGTAGTTTTTATGGAGAGATTTAAATATTTAAGAAAAARTCAGAATAAGACTTGGGAGGGAGAAACAAAAAACCCAGCCCATAATAAAATCCAAGCAAACCAAGCCATAACTCCTTATCCCTGTTATCAGACAATAATTTTCACATTCTGACTACTCACGTTACAGACATAGTGTTACAAATGCAGCTAACTTACAAAATAACAAAAAGTCCACAATAATCCCAAATCTTTCATTATGTATTATAAATGAAAAATATATCCCATTACCTTCAAAAATTCTTATTTTGGCCTAGTTTATGCTTTGCTACAGCCTGCACTCAAARGCAAACAAGTCACATAACATCATTCCCCCTACCCCTGGGGCAGAACCCTTTTATTAGCAACTTTTTCTCCTCATCTATGGGTCACCTGGACAATTAATGAGTCATTCTCACATGTGGTTCATCTTCCTTCTAACCCCTGATTTGGGGGAAAAGGAAGAAATACATCATAGGTGCTCAGAAGCAAATTCTCCGGGAGGGGGGGAGAAGCCAGGCTGTCTCCAAAGGCTGAGCCACAGCTATATTTCAGTCTCACTGCGACACTGCCAGCTCTCACCCACTCTGGCTGGAGTATTTCTCTCTGTACACCGTGTGTAAAAATAGTCCTCTCTTTCCTGCTGAAGCTTGATAAAAAAAGTACATAGGGGAAATGTGCTTTATAAATACGATGTATTTTTAGTTGGGTGGGAGGAGGGAAAGTGTGTATTGCTTTATGTGTGTCCTGGGCAGAGAGAGTTATGCTTCGTTCACWTTGTGTTCGAGCCCCACCAAGTGATGTGATGGGGCTGCTCACAGATTGGGCTCAGATTGGGCTGCTGGTGCCAAGGGGCCTTGGCTAGTTCCTCTCAGTTCACCTGGGCAAAAATCTCACCTAATGCAAATGAATATTTGTAAGCATCTTTTAAAAAATGAGTGTACACTCTCTGCTCATGCTCTTTCTGTGTTTGTTTTCTAGTGTTCTGGTTCAAATAGGTTCTAACCAGCAACATGCAAAAGCCATGGGTTTGAATGGTATTTCAGCCACAGAAGACGACTATTAAATCAGCAGGTCCTCCTGAAAGCCCAGGCTCTGACAAGATATTTGTGCAGCAAAACTGGCACCAACAGCTAAGCCTTTGATTCTGCATGCCGGGTACTAACTGCGGGTCAGAACCAAAAGACATTGGAGCGCCTGCAGAAGACTCCAAAATTGTGATCCCGAAAACTTTAGCTCACATGCTGCCCTGCCGGAAGGCTCTGTAGCTCTTTTCTTTCCGATTTAAAGTTCTCAAATCATCTGTATTTGTGGCTCCATCTATCACTCAGACAGCCACTTTTCCCACAAAGATGAGCGTTTAGCCAAGGTGGGTGAGGCTGTCTTCCTCCATCTCAGGGCCTTGGGAGACGGGTATGGGGCACCCTCCGTGTGTCCAAATACTCGCCATAAGGACTGATGTCCCCTCGAAGCACAGCTATCCATTTCTTTTAATTCAGAGGCAGAAAAGGTGGCTGTGCCTTCCCTTCAGTAAACCAGACTTAGCACAGGGTAAGGATACATGGGTGTTAATAGGATGTCCATGATGTTATAGCGTGTTATAACAGGGCTTCTGAATTTCCATTTCAGGCCCTTGGTGGAGCAGAGACACAGTCGTTGCTCCGCATGCTCAGAACAAACACACTCTCAAGGCCTGCTGGCAGSTTGTGTGGGGGTGTTTTTCTGGGGACTCAGAGCTGGGGTCCCCCTTTCTGGGTGAGCATGCTGACCATCGGGCTAGAGCATAAAAGGAGGGGGTGGGAGCAGGCATTTTCCCCCTTCTCCTCTGCCATGTGTCTTTGAGAAGAAAGCGCAAGGTCTGCTCGATTTTTTGAAAGGGCAGACGTGCCCATTTTTAGGGAATGGGGTGTTGATGCCAAATGGATTCGGGTCACGATACTCAACCCGCTCCTCAGTGTTTGGGGAGTGGTGCTTTAAGGCAGACTCAAATATAAAATAAAAGATAAAAATAAAAAATAATAAAAAAAATCTTGTAACGCTAATTGGCTATGGCCCAATCCTAACAGTAGTTGAAGTACTGATAATTATGTCTGATACAAATAGGTAACATAGGTTTGAATTTTATTTTTTTTTTTTGACAGAACAGGGAAAGAAAAATGAGGAGAGAAGCCAGTGGAGAAATAAAGCAGGATATGAAATACAAATGGACAAAAAGAGACTTAATGAAGAGGAAAGGGAAGATTTACAGAGAAAAAATAAGGCAGGGGAGAGCCCCAAAACTCATCAACTGTATACAGATGCTGCTAAGGAAATGTTGCCTATGGCTGACAACTTATTTGGGGTGTTTCTATGACAGTCCCCAGTTTGGTTTATGCATTCAGGTTTACGGTAGCTCCAGGACGCTGGCTGGCGAGCGTGAGGAGCTGAGGCTGTGTCCAGCTCAGCACCCTGCCTGGTTGGGATCCCACATGTCATGGCCACGCTGCTTCCCCTGCACGCCCTACAGAGCCTCGATGTCCAACGAGGACAACCCACCCGGAGCTGGGGAGGAGGAGAGGGGCTCACAGCTCTGCCGCCACATYGCAAGGGTGCCCGTGAACTCATTTTAGCAGGGCTGACCCACAGAAAAAGCACTTTCTCTTCCTGCCTGATTGCTTCACAGGTGAGACTGGAGTGCTGGAAGGTGCTAGGAAGTAGCTCCCTGGTTTTTTTTAACTTCTGAAACAAGAGTTTCAGAATATGTTACGTTTTTCAATCTGATATCAAATTCCTYCTTTTGCTTTTCCAGGGTGCGTTTACCAGTCTACCTTTAGAGGATATGATTTTGTATCCCTCGCTGTGCTTCTGAAACCATGATAAAAGGGGCAAGGCAAGAGCAGAGCTGCACTGCAAACCTGGCTGAGCTCCAAAGGTGAGGATATAGCGTGGGGACRAGGAAAGGTTTCTTAGGTTGTGCCGGCTGCAAGGCTGTGCCACCTGAAGTCAGGCAGGAATTCYTCTGCCCTCCATGACTTACATCCTGCATCGTTTCCGAGCTGATGTTGGTTTGAGGGGTATGAAGAGAGGGCAGGGGCATCTCTCCAGATGAATGGTACTTGGGTTAAAGCCCTGCTGAGATGGGCTTTGGGCAGGGCTGCAGCTCACACAGAGCCCTGCTGGGGTCGTGCAGACCCATGACTTACAGGGACAACCTTTGTATGAAACCCCTCCAGAAGCACTTGTCGGGTGRCACGCAGGGACGGCTGCTTGCAGGCCCAGGGACGAGCTGGCACCCACCACAGCTGCTTGCAGGAGGGACTGGTGCCCTTCATCCCCSGGCTGCCCCATGAGGCACCCATGCCTTTCTGCCTGCAGAAGGGGGACGGGGAGCAGCGAAGCCCCTGGCAGCGGGAGGCCAGCCAGTTTCTAAACCACGCTGCTCTTCGTGGTGTGCATCCCGGGGCTCCCTGCCCGGGAAGTGAAGCGGGATCCCCGTTAGGAGCAGGGACCGGACCTTTTACAAACCGGCACCATGGCGTTTACGGGAAACGCTGACGGTAACGGAGAAGAAGAAACCCCACAGCAAGAGCCGAAACCCGTGAACTCATCTAGCCGCAGCGCCCCGGCCCCGCTGCTTTCAAAGAGGACGCTTCCCCCCGCAGCCGGCCCGCCCGCCGGCAGCTCCCGCACCCCCGCGCCGCCGGGAGCGGCCTTATTAGGCGGCACGGGAAGAGGCCGCGGTGGTGCGCCCGCCCCGCCGGGGAGCGCCGCCTCCTCCGGCCGCGCCGCGCACGCCGGGACCGGCCCTGCCCAGCCGCGCTGCCGCCGCTCACCGGGCCCCGGCCCCGGCCCCGCCGGCAGGATGCAGGTGAGCAGCCGGGGGACCCGCGCACCCGGCCCTTGTGCGGCCAGTGCAGCGGAGGGGGCCCGCCCGGGCGGCGGGCCGGGGCCGGGCGCCGTGGCTGGCTACGGCCGGTGGGGCGGCCTCGGGCCTGGNAGCCGGGGGACCTGCGCACCCGGCCCGTGTGCGGCCAGTGCAGCGGAGGGGGCCCGCCCGGGCGGCGGGCCGGGGCCGGGCGCCGTGGCTGGCTACGGCCGGTGGGGCGGCCTCGGGCCTGGCCGGCAGCCGTGGGCCGCCCTCAGCGGCGGAGCGCCCCGGGGCAGCCGCGGCGKGGGGAGCCCGGTTTCATCCCCCTTTCTGGGGGTGGAGGTGTCTGTCACGTGGCGGGCTTGTGACGAAGCTCCGTGGCTTGGTTTTGTGGTGGTTTGTTGGTTTTTTTTCCCAAGCACGGTACTTACTTCGCTACTGTAGTAAGCAGATGGGCGGGTGGGTGTTTTAGGGACTTCATCAGTATGTTGATAAACGACAGTAGATGCTGTGAAATGCTGCGACGAGGGAAAAATGACCACAGTCAGAGCCAAAAAAAAAAAAAAAAAAAATCTGGTTTGCTATTTGTTCTGCTACTTTGTTTTCTTTCCTTATTTTCTTTTTTTTTTTTTTCTTTTTTTTTTCCGGTAGTCCAGAAGTACTGTGTTTTGGTCTAGAGATGAGATACGGTCTTCAACAGACCTGGTGTAAGCTATATTGATACAAGCCATAGCAAAGCAGTAGGTGTTGTATTCAGTTTTCAAAGTGAATTTAGGTCAAGAGGGTAGGAACCAAAATCAGCCTGTGAGTGCTTATCACTGAATTTTCGTGTATTTAAAAAAATAAAATTGCTATCTAACTTGGAAAAAAACTTCTGCTGAGCTTCTCAACAATATATGGGTGCCTGTTGGCCTTGTTTTGCAGGATTATTGTGACTCTTTTACAGTAAAGTCTCTTTTTAACTTTCAGGAACAGTCTAGGTGTAGATTTAGATCKGATTCCCAAGCAATGGGCTTGTCTGGCAGAGACTGTGCTTGCTTCTAAGCACTTGTGTAGTCACACGGACATGAATCTACCAAAGAGACTTCCCATATATCCGGAGTTAGGCCTGCAAGGCTGGCACCCATGTGTCTTCTCACCAGCGCTTCCYGATGCAATGACCGCTGATTTGGTGGCCTGTTGTTCTGCTGAGGCTGTGTACGTGAGCGCTGTGGCCAGCCTGCTTCCCTGTCACCCAGCTGATTTCCTCCTCTTTCCTTTCACCTTGTGAGAGCTGCAGCGATGGTTACAATGCTTCAGACTTCTGTACCCTACCAATACCTCCTATGTGTGTTGTWAGTGGGACGGAATAAAATAAAGTCACTCTTCAGGGTACTGGTCTGGGGCTGCAAAGAAGCCTCAGCATCAGGAGGATGCACACTGTGTGCGYGCCCTTTCTGGTGCCATCCAGGCAGTTACCAGTTTAGCAGTGTGCTGTGTCGCTTGAAAAACTTGCCTGTGTTAAGTTCTGGAAGTGGTAAAGTTCATCTTGAATGCACATCATCCATTTCTTGTTCTGTTCTAGGATCCAAATAAAGACACAGAGTGGAATGACATCCTGCGCAAGAAAGGTATCCTTCCTCCAAAGGAAAATGTGGAGGAACGGGAGCGCGCAAAGGAAGAGGAGCAGCTTGCCATCCTTCAGAAGTCACTTGGTGAGTGACCARCCAACTCGGGCAGCAGCAGCAGGACAAGTTTTGGAATGGCTCCTGAGGGAAGCTTGTACAAAGAAATGGCCAGCAGTAATRTTTATATGTTTGTAAAGTAATGTGKCCTTTTCCAAGTCTGKAAGGGACACYGAAGCTTCTTCTCRTRTGGGGTGATCACCTSTTAACAGTATCAAAGACGTTCGTGAAYACGGGGATTCTTCCAGCACAGGAAAGCTTTGTTCTTGATGTCAGCTCCATATTTTTATGGAAGTAAATGTTTGAAATAAGAACAGTGTGAAGGGAGTCTGCCATGTGAATGTGCAAGTAAARGTATCTCATGAGATTACCTGTTGTATGCTTCCTCCTTTCTCTGCTGGTGTGTGTGTGTGTGTTAGGTACGTCTTTCCTGCAGCCACCAAACTTGAAAGCTGGTGCAGGTACTCGTGTGCTAGTGTAGGCAGCCTTCAGCTCAGAGTCCTTTACATCATTGTCTTTCCATCTATATGTCTAAAGTGTGTAATACTTTCTAAAAATCCAGTAACAATAATACTTCAAAAAAAGACCCATTTCCCGTAGTTAATCTGTCCTTAAAGTAAATAAATTCTGTTGGACTGATAAAAGCTGATGAGTTTTAATCCTGGAACGGGGTTTTTGCTGATCATGTTTCTTCCATTCTAGTGAAAACTTATGAGGACATGACTCTGGAAGAGCTAGAAGAGAATGAAGATGAATTTAACGAGGAAGATGAGAAAGCTATTGAAATGTACAGGTCAGAGCACCATGCAGAATTTGGCTTTAATGAAAATTGGAGTTTTCTTCTTTTATATGCTGCTAGATATTGTGGAAGAGAGGAAAGATGTTGTTAGGCCTGATGATGGAAAAGTTGTGTTTCTGGTCTCTTGTAGAGCTTATAAGTGTCTTTAATAGGATAACTGGGTTTAAATTCAGTGTCCTTTATCTATAACCTAGTTTTGCAGAGATAATGTGCACCTGCTGAGTGCRTGGCTGGGGATTCTGAGAGCGTTGAAAATCACCTCCAAAATTTCTCAATTTTTTGTATGAGATTAAGGTGCTGCAGATTTACATAATTACAGTGTTGGTTTTCCATTATCTTTTTATCTCTACCATCTCTCATGGTTTTTGCCATTTAGTTTGGTAGCGTAGTATCTGCAGAAGAAATGTCTGCTGAGGGCAGAAATGAGGGRAAAAAAATAATGAAACATAGTTGTACTTGCATGTTGGTGGTTTTAACTTGTGATGCAAATATAAGAGCATCTATTGACTATGTCAACTTGCTTTTGTTGCACTGGGGTTTGAAGAAGTTTGTAATGTGCCTCTGAAGTCTAGATTTCAACCAGCTCCTTTAAGTGTTGTTCTGTCAAAAATGCATCTATTCTCAAGATCTCTTTCCCATTCCTTGCTCTTCAGGCAGAAAAGGTTAGCAGAAATGAAAGCAGCTCAAATGAAGAATAAATTTGGGGAAGTTTTGGAGATTTCRGGAAAAGATTACGTTCAAGAGGTTACAAAAGCTGGAAAAGGTATATGGGTAGTCCTGCACCTCTACAAACAGGGGTAAGAATTTGTTTTTAACCTTTAAACCTTTCACTGTCAGTAGCTGAAAATACTCTAGACAAATGTGTAGTTATTGTGGAAATTAAGGAACTGATTCTGGAGTTCTAAGAAATAAAAAATTGAATTARTAATTTCATTACTGTTGACTCAAGACTGCTGAACTTAACTCTCAAACAATGTTACCACGAAGTGGCTTTTTTATACATCTATACAGCACACAGCATGACTTGTACCATACAGCTACCGCAGAGGTAGCTGCTGCCACTGAACTATCCAATCTTTGGAAATTATTCTGGATAAAGTGCGAGGGGCTGTGCATTAGAAGGRTCACTGTGTGTCTTTAGCCTGGTTTCTAAAGGCATAAAAATGAAGTGAATAAGGTTTCCAGTCCTATCRGTATGGTTGGAAAAATTGTCAAAAAGGTCTGGTAAGTTGCTAGAATTTTCTGGAATGGGTTAGAAAGAACTTGATTTTGTTCATTGTCTCTAATTGCCTCACAGGTGTTCATCATCATTTGCATACTTTCTTCCAGGAGCTGCTTTTCTTTCTATTTTGCCCTTGCTCATGCAATTCCTAAATATCATATCTTCATAAACCAATTTCTCTGTGTGATAGAGGGGAAGGTTGTATTGCTAATAACTTAAAACAGAAAAACCCACCATCCACCAAAAGCTCCAGTGATGCTGATTTCCTTTGAAGGCTGGAATACTGGATAACAAAAGTATTCAGAAGTTGCTTCTGGTACATTTGTCTCTCCATAAATGCTATTCATCGAGCTGATACTTCTGACCTTTCTTCTGGAGCAGATTACTGTCTAATTTGTCTTTTATTTTTTCCTTATGTGTGTCTGTTGCTGTTCTTCACAGAATTCCACTCTGTGCCTTAATAAATCAACATATGAGCGGACTTGCAAGAAAGTTCAGAGATGTGAAATTCATCAAAGCTATCTCTACCACCTGCATTCCCAACTACCCTGATAAGAACCTGCCTACAATATTCGTCTACCTGGAGGGAGACATCAAAGCTCAGTTCATTGGGCCTTTGGTGTTTGGTGGCATGAACCTGACAAGGGACGGTGAGTGTCTTCCAAAGGAAAAGCAAAACTACTTTGCTGGGAATGAGAGAAGTGAGGCTTAGGAGAAGGGAGGTATGAAAAATCATACTAGATTTTTTTTTTTTTCTTCTTCACCCTTATGGCTCAACAACATGTAATTAAGGCTATCTTGTAAAAGCAGTGATTGGCTGAGTAGGCCAACATATAGATATTTATCTTGTGTGTGTGCAAGTATTCATACCCTATAGAAGGTAAATAGTACCTGTGCACATTCTTTGGGGCTCTGAGTGACTGACCTTGCCCCCAGTTACTTGATAATCTGTGCACTTGATAACYGGTGCTTGCCTATTGCATTGTAGGGCTTCTTGTTTCATTTTCGAGCCGATGGYGTATATTTGTCTGTTGCACCTTCCTGACACGCAGGCTCCGCTCCTCATGAACCTTTGAAGAGAGCCTGGACGTTTGTCCAAATGGGGCTGCTAACCTGAAATTGGGCTGCTTCCTTTTCCTCTTGCTATCTCCCAGAGGTGGCAGCACAATAAGCTCCTGCCTCGGTGGTTCGGGGGGYGCAGGGCTCCACGGGGAGAGGCTGTTATCTTTCCCGGAGGTCACGGTTTTCCCTAGACCTATTTCTCCTTGCCCATCTCAGCAGCCTGGAGGCAGGCAGGGTCGTGCAGCCTCGTCAGCATGACGTGCTATGGGAGATAAGGGTGGTGATGCGGGTCTCACAGAGCACTGTGGCTCTTCCGTAAAAGCTGCTGTTTGGAGGTGGTTGGTCGGGGATGGTGTCCTACAGCAGTGAAAAAGGCTCTTCTTGGAATGCAAATGCAACTCAGATATAACCTAGTAGGTTCTACTTCAGTTAAAAGGATACTCATCAGCTTTCTGAGTAGGCATGTTAGTCCAAATGCCTTCAAGCTTTGTCAAGGTCAGACTTTAAGGGCATCTTTATCTGAAGTGAACCACAGTTAAGCAGCATTTCAAGGTCCCTGCTGAATGGTGTCACTGCCTATACTAGGATAGCATGCAAAAAGTTTTTTTGCTAAAACCCTGAAGTTTACAGGATATYTTGAGCGTGTGCTGTAGAAAACAATCCCCTGCTTTGAACTGTCAGAAGGGGAAAAGCTCACCAATGAGATAGCTGTTCTCAAATCAGCAAACTCTAACCACAGTGGTTGCCTAATTATGCACTGAAGTGAGCAGCGGTAGCAGAACTTAGTTAGCTTTCTCCCATTTTAGCATGTAAATAATTGATTTTGGGGGGATTCAAAGGTGACTGAGCCAGCTTAATTCAGTCATCACAGAAAGCTGGGCACTGAAATTCTGCACTTTCTTTTATTTCTTCCTTCCTTCTCCCCTGAGCCCAGGTGACTTTCACTGGAGATTAAAGAAAGTGTGAGGTTGTATTTATTACTCTCTAATGTCTGAAGGAAATTAGATTTAATGATAGGGTTGCCAGCAGGACTAGGAGAAAGGTTTTCTCCTAGTTTTTCTAGAGGTTTTCTAAACGAGATGCGTTGTATTGACTTTCTACCACTTCTGGGAAGCAATTCAGTTTGGGCCTATATAGTAATAGGCCTACTACTGATGGTGGAAGCTCTCTTACTGTCTTGCTRAGGAACTAATAATCAGTGCATGGCGTAATGGGAAAGGGGTGAATTGCATTTACAGAGTACATACCTGAAAAATGCCTATAATTCAGATGTGTAAGTGGAATTGCTATAACTTTTTTGCCCCTCAGCAAATCTATTCCCTGCCTCTTCTGATTGTGATGAACTGGGTATATGATGGAAACAGCTGTAATATATCAGCAGTATTCCTTCACCCGCAATAGATGTGCAAACCTGTCTTCTGCCTTTACGTGGTTAGAAGCAGGTGGGATTCACTTTCACCGGGAGAGTTGCCTCTAAAGCTGCTGCTCTGTACCAATCGCCTCTTTTGCACTCCTGGTTGTAAAGGGAGCAAGGAGGCACTGGGGATGCCACCGGTGGGCTGCAGAGCAGTACCCTCAGCTCTGCGCCCTGGGCTGAAACCTGTGCCAGTACTAGTGACTGTGAAGGGGGGGCTCGGCTGGAGCGGGGGCAGGAGACAGGGCAGGGGCTGGGACCTGGGGGTGGAAGAGGAGGAGGAGGAGGAAGAARAGAGCAGGGCCCTGGTTGTGGTGGTGGTGATAAGAGAAGTCAGGTGGGGAAGCAAGGGTGGGAAGGGCAGTGGGGAATTGTGGTGATCTGAGGTCCTTGTTTCCCTCTGAAGGTAAATGAGGAAGTGCAAGGTGCTGTGTACTGAAACAAATAAACTAGCATGTGTYGGAAGGAGTCAGAGCTGGAGAAAGCCCGGTTTGCTTCCCCCACATTCATGGCTCTTATTTTCCCCTGCACAGAATTGGAGTGGAAGATTTCGGAGTCAGGTGCCATCAAGACAGACCTCGAGGAGAACCCCAGGAAGCAGATCCAGGACCAGCTCATGTCCTCAGTCAGGGCGTGTGTCCCAGCCAGGGGGGAGAGTGACTCAGAGGATGACTAACTCCTGCATCGGCATCAAGATTGATACAGTGCACTTGCAGCCAGTGTTCCCGCCTAGAGCACTGGAGGTGCTCATCAAGATCTTGCTGAGCCCCAGAAGGGTAGTGTTTCAAGACAGCCTTTGGTCTAGAAACTTCTATAAACTAAAAAAGTTTCTTCTTAAAAACAAAACAAAACAAAACAAAAACCAAACAAACCCAAAAAACCAACAAACTTATTGCAGCTTCACTTAAGATCCTGAAAGACATTTTGTATTATGAAGCCTGAGTAAATCTTACTCAAAGTTCTAAAATATAGACATCAGTAGAAACAGATCTCTTGTTATTATTTTCTTAGTAATTAGTAATTTCTTGCTGACTTCTTTAAAAAAAAATCTGAAATATGAAGTGGCCTTAAGTGCACTAGTTTTGACAAGCTTTAACTTCTGTAAATCAAATCTAAATAGCTGGTCTTTAAACAATTGGTTGTAGCACTTGGTTGGGCCTTCTCTTAGCCTATCGTGCGTAGACGTCTGACAGCCTGGACTGCGTGGAGAGCTAGGGGAGGTGACCCATGATGTGGGTGCTGCTGAAGGTGATGTGTGGTCCTTTGCAAGGTGTGCTGGCGGGGGGTGGCAGCACGAGGCCGTGACCTGGGACCTGGACATCTTGAGAGAGGCCTTGGTGATGGCCAGCATCTCCTGGGACCTGCTGAGTCCAGAACCCCCTTTTCATTTAGCAGCAGTATTTTACCTTTCACAGGGGCTGAGCTTCCTGCACCATCTTATCTGATAACTGGGAAAGAAAATTCAAGATGGTGGTGCTTGGGTGTGCAACTGCTGACTTATTCCACAAAATCAGAAGTCTGATTGCCAATCAGTAGTGCCATTGCCAAATGGAGGGGAAAATGATGTTTGAAGACCTGGCGTCTTACTATACTAAAGCCTTCCATTTTCTAGGTACAGKAATAATAATTGAGGCTGTAGAATAGAATAGAAATACCACCTTAATTGTAGATCTGCTGACACTTAGAGGTGCTTGCTTATTTTGGGTTGGATTTAATGTCCACCTACACTTTTTCAATTTGTCTACACTTGGGCTAACAAGCTCCAAGAGCTTTTGCTAACAAGGCTGCCCCAAGGACATTTTGTTATATTGCTAATGGATTCCGTGGGTGGATGGTACAGAATGCAACACTCAGTAAGCAGCAATTTCTTGGTTTGTTCTGTATTAGTTCGTAGTGACTTTTAAGCATGTTTCCTGTATTCTGTCTCCCCGGTCAAATCAGTGTGTAGTTCAAACAATAACTGTTCCTTAAACTTCAGGTGAAGTTGTAAGATCCTGATGGAGAACTTCCTCTTTAAGATCTGAATGGTGATTTAAGTGTCACTTGAGTCCCCTTTCTTTTCTCTTTTGCGTTTTTTGGCAAAATAGCTAAAACATTAACATTGTGGAAGTAGGCCAAATGCAGCAGAATACAAGCTGATAAATCCTGAGTATTATTATTGTACATAGCACCACACTTCTCTTGACACTGGACTATGCAAAATGCTATCAGACCTGATGCTTTTCTGTACGTACCTACAACTTCTTACAATCTAGGAAGAGGACAACTCTTTCTCCCCATAGAAGCCTGCACTGCATAGTTTGCTTATCTTTTGCTTTTCCTCATTTAACTGTGCTTTGAAGTGACCTCTGAGCACATGGACTGGGTTCCTTTTGGAGGAAACGATCTAGAGGAGCAGCCCCCAAAGGGAAAGTTGGTCCAAAGAGGTAGGCTAAAGCTAACCTGAAATAGGGCCCTCTGAAATGTGTGTAGAGTGAATGTCACATCCTCGGCCTCTCCCTCTAGATCTGCTGGTGTTGAGCTGTCTGGATTGCTGATGCAGATACATCTGCCATACTCTTCTCAACTTGTTTTCAGTTTAAAGTTTGTCAARCCTTCTAGGAAGGGGAGGTGGACTCTGCAATCCATCTTGTATCATTGCTGTGACAACTTCAATTTGAAATGTAATTTAAAAAGTAGGCAACGCTTTGGATACTTTTTTACTTCTATTATTCCCCCTTTTGTTGTCTCCCACATCAGTGCCTCTATGGAGGCAGGGCAGCAGTAATGTTGCAGCTGCCCTTTCACTGTCTTCTAGACCATTGATGATTCACGGAYCACAGCAGGAGAGGCGCTCAAAGCAAGATGACCACTGCATTTGGATGGGGTTGCTGAGGGCTCTGTCCTGTGGGATCTTGGAAACATCTAGGGATGAAGACCCTTCAAATTGTCCCAGTGCTTGACTGGCTCCAGGGCAGCCCTCTGTTTTTTGCATCCTGCACAGAGCAGCAAGACCTTGAGCCGGAATAACTACAGAGTCTGTTGTCCAGAGCTTAATCCAAAGCTTGCTGTTCAATCAGGAGAACCGGTGTTTCAAAGACAAACAGACGTCCCTAGGATACTAACCATAGACCTGCTAGAGCTGATCAACAGAGAAAGCTGAAGGACAGAGTGTGTCTTGTGACCAGATCCTACCAGCTTGCAAGGACCTTAGCCAGTGGCTCCCGGCTTAGAGTATGTAGCTTGAACCCCCTTCTGGAAGGGTGATGCTCAAGCCCTCTACTCCAGAAACTCTGCAAGTCTTCCCAAAAGCTTCCTGTTTACTCCTATTGACACTGACACAGTGATTCTTGTTCCCTAATCTGCAAAGTAAGCCATCTTAGATGGGATGGTGTCCCCTCACCAGAAGGGCTCGTGGCTGGTGAATGAGGCACTGCCTTGGTGCAGGTTTGAGCCCCTCAGGCAGAAGTGAGAATTGAACTGAATTACTGATGCCCGTGGCACGTGATGTGATTAAACCCTTGGATAAATAAAAGGGGGAAATGGGACTTCAGGCTGTTGCCATTACAATCTTCTCTTCCCGCAGGGTCTTAAAAGAAAACCACAGCTGCCTTCCCCTTTTGTACAGAGTCTAATGGGTTTTGTGGGCACTGGGACCACCAGGGAGAGTGAGCCCCTGAAGAGGACCAGGGCTGTGTATGGGCATCTGGTTGCCCCAAGCTGCTCAGCTGTGGTGAGCCAGATACCTTGTGCCTGTAAATGACACTTACAGCACCCCTGGGTAGTAGTTATGTCTATCTGTCTCCTACAAGGAGTGAACCTGGCCTGCCCAGCAGATGGTAGGGGAGGGGAAGATTGCCTGCTCCCTGCTGTCTGTCAGGACTACAACAGGGGCTGCCTTGCCATTTAATAGGCATCATTGAGCGGCTTATAACGATTCAGGAGAAATGGAGACAAAGTTTGACTTTTACTGTCTATTGTCCTGAGCTGCTTAATGTGTTGACACACTGGGGGATGCCATTCAAGGATGCCGTGCTGAAAGGGGCAGATGCGAGAATAACCGCAAACCAGAAGAGGCTGAATGTTCCGCCCAGCTGCTGAGACCCACGCGGAGCATCATTTCAAATGGTCTCTGTGCTTCTCGGTATTCAGCTAAGTGTGAAAACAGCTTCTTGTAATCTTACTCTCTTTCTTGCCAATCATATTGCCCTGCTCAAGGCCTTTTGTAGAAATTAGGTCTCTGCAGGAAATGGATAATGAGATCTGTTTAACCTTTCGGCARAGCAAAAGCTATGGAAGCACGCAGTTAAGGGGAATGAGCTTTAGCTTAAAAGGAAGCTGGCTGCTAAATAGCAAACCAAAACAGCCAATTAATATACATAGAAGAATCAGGCAATATAATGGGAGAAAATAATTGGAGAGCCTGAACTCCCATTTGCAAAGATTTGGGGCACTGTTGCTAAATGCACTATCAATATTTTTGCAGCCTGTCAGTAGTTGGTGTCAGATCCATGCTCGTTTCTCACTGCTGTGAGAAGGGTCTTTCTGTCCCCTGTCATGGGAGAAGTCAGAGGCAGCAATCCTGTAAACAGTGCTGAGGCTTGGACGAGTTACTCTTCTGGGTACCGCTGTGAAAGCATCCCTGACTCATCCCACACTGCAGCAGTGCCAGCGGGTGGGGGGAAAAAGAAAGTAATCCTGGGCCATAGATAGGGGCAAATGATTTACCATTAGTGGACAGTCACTCTGGAGTTTTTTGTGTRAAATGAAAGTGAATCACTAGTAATAAAAAGTGTTTTCTTCACGGTACAGGTCTGAAGTCCACTGCTTACCCAGGTTATGTGAGCAGCCACATGAGGTTCATAGCAGGCTGCCCTGAACCAAATAAATCACCTCTCTGATTTTCCTTTACCCAGACCCACTTGCACTCACAATCTGCACTCACCAACCCCTGCCAAACCTGGAGGGTAGCGCTTTACGTCCACTTCACATGCAGAGAGCGTGCCACGTGTTGTGCAAGCAGGGCAAGGAMATGGAGGGGCAAGTTAAGCTGCCAGTTCTCCAGGTACTTAATCCCACTGTGTTTGGGAGCCTGCATGTAGGCAGAAGTGTCTGCAGGACTGTGATTGTAGGAGGTGAGGTGAAAGAGTGTCCTTTGAATACCTGTGCTGTGCCATACCTGGTTTGGTTCAATCCCCCTTTCCCAGGGCTTGGTTCAGCCTCCCCTGCCTCCTTTTTGAGTCTGGCCCATCACCTCCCTTCCCAAATACACTCAGGTGGCCATTTGGTTGGCCTTAATGCTGGGAGGAGTTTAACTTAGATGAGATGATTCACAACAATAAAGCTGGGTGCATGCTTCCAGCTCTGCTGGATCAGGGTACAGAATAAATACCCAACGTTAAGGCCATAAGTTGGCATGACATCTGAATACAAATATTTGTCTTTCATACAGTTCATGAAGAAAATAGCTTTGATCTACAGCGATTCCCATGGAAGTTAAGGTGGACTTTTTACTCCTGTATTATAAACTCAAATTCACAATAATTTGTCTTGATTGTCTGGAAATCTAGGGAAGTTTCCTATTTCACAAGCTGTGTAGCAATGGGAAATGAGACTTCTAATACAAACCTCAGTAACTTAGTTTGGACTAGCTCTTGTTTTGTGAAGGGAGTAAAAAAAGCACCGTTATATGAACCTTTTGCTGCTTATTTGTTGGGATTGGATCATGCCTAAGGAAACTTTGCTCTCACTGAGATCAAAGGGGAATGCTTTCCCTTCTCYATTCTTTCAAATCACTACATTGCTAAAACTAATCTATTCCCTGTCRATTGTTTGGAAGGCAGTTGAACTCATTTCTCATTACAGCCCATTATAAATCACTCCTCATTTCAATCTCATTTAGCTAATTCAGTCATCAAAGGATTGCAGGAGGCATAAAGTATTTTACTGATGCATTTAGATCTTCACAGAATTATAAAAAGTATTGAACTTCTTAGGTCTATCTATTTGCATATGGCTCTTGTGATGCAGGGAGAGGTTTCATTCCTTCCCTTGGAAGACAGAACCATTAAAAAGAAAATCCAAGCAGCGAGAGACTTTCTCTGGGCTTGTGTGGGAGATTRATGAGCGATCTGACTTGTTTTCATATAACGTGTTAAAACTTTCATCTCTTGACACYATGCCAAATTTTTCAGGACCTCACCAGATTAATTTTAATTTACAGAGCTGACTGAAGGAATTGAGGTCTGATAAAAAATGGCAGRAAAAATATCTAGTAGTTCTGAGGTTGTTTCTATTTAACACTTYAAATGTTAAATACGCAAGGAATTATATAGAACAGGCAGAACAGTCCATGTAACAGATGTTAATGGACAGTTAATGAGATGAATGTAATTATGCATATTTGTAAGCCTCTGGTTCAATATATCTACTATAAGAAGTTATATTTCTTCCAGKAGATTGAACAGCTTAAACACAAAGATGCTTCTCGTGGAGGCAAAAGTTACAGCATTTGCTAGCAAGAACAAGTCTTGATTTTCCAGACAGCTGTTGCCTACCCCCAGAGTGATAGTGACTCCTGCTATGGCRTGTGTCATCCTGATCCCACTCCCCTAAATATTCCTGGGAATACTTTCATTTACAAGGAGGGCAGCAGAGCTAGCTACTGAACTTTTCTTCTTGCCTGATTGCAGTTTATCCTTCTGTGAAATAGTACAGACTGTCTGGRGGTGTTCGGAAACTTCGTTAATTATCTCCCATATGCAGATGATTTCTGTTATGTAAAGCTGAAAGTAGGGATGTCCTGAATCCTTCAAGTTGGCTATCACTTTCTGTGGTTTAGTTGTTCCTGTCCTCAGGTGATTAGAGGAGTGTTTGTGAGGGCCACCTCCATGGCAGGAGAAGACCAGCAATAGACACTTGCAAAGATTGATCTCTGCCACAGCACTAAGGCATCGACTATTTTCTTTAGCAAGAAAGTGCGGGTGGTAAAGAGGTGCAAAGTTTGGCAGGATGAATCAAAAACAGGAGAATATGCAAAATGTGGAGTTGGGTTTCCCATCTGGTGACGTCCYCAAACTTCTTCAGCTGAGGTGCATTCCGTCTGATTACACCTAGCTAGCAAATTTAATAGTGCTGGGCWATGGGATGGGAACTGGATCCTGCAGCGTGAACCAAGTCCAGACCAAAGGGCTGATCCTGGAAGTGCTTGAAGAAGTTTCTTGTTGTCCTCTTTCTCCAACTGAGAAAAGAGGGAGGGGGAGAGCCCTCAAGACAGTGGAAGAGATGAAGGGCATCAGGCATAGGTAGGTGTCGTGCTTTAACCCCAGCCGGCAACTAAGCCCCACCCAGCCGCTTGGTCACTCCTCCCCAGTGGGCTGGGGGAGAGAATCAGAAGGGTAAAAGTGAGAAAACTCGTGGGTTGAGATAAAGACAGTTTAATAGGTAAAGCAAAAGCTGCACACRTTAGCAAAGCAAACYAAGGAATTCATTCACTACTTCCCATCGGCAGGCAGGCGTTCAGCCATTTCCAGGAAAGCAGGGTTCCATCACGTGTAAYGGTTACGTGGGAAGACAAACGCCATTGCTCCAAATGTCCCCCCTTCCTTCTTCTTCCCCCAGCTTTATATGCTGAGCATGACATCATATGGTATGGAATACCCCTTGGCCAGCTGGGTCAGCTGTCCTGGCTATGCTCCCTCCCAGCTTCTTGTGCACCTGGCAGAGCATGGGAAGCTGAAAAGTCCTTGACTAGTGTAAACACTACTTAGCAACAACTAAAACATCAGTGTGTTATCAACATTCTTCTCATACTAAATCCAAAACACAGCACTATACCAGCTACTAGGAAGAAAACTAACTCTATCCCAGCTGAAACCAGGACAGTAGGTAAAAAGGGGCTCAGATGGGAGGCTTGAATGAGAAGCCTGTCCATTGCTAGAGAAGAAGGGTAGAGGTGAGAAAGATTATTAATAAAGAAAAATTTGAGAGCTGGCATTATGAGGAAGATTCAGGGATATGTGGTGCTGGGATACACTAGGAGAAGCACTTCTTCTCAAAGGATGGGCTTCATGTGTGTAGCTGGAGACTGCGCACTGAGGAYAGCAGAGTGGATGAGACCATTAAATCACAGACCAAGAGGAGAATTTTGGTGCAGACCCCTGAAAGCTTCATCCCTGACTTCAGTGTATAGGAAGAAAAAAGTCTGATCCATAGAGAAATGTTAGGGAGTAGACTGCAAGTAAGTGCCACTAGTAATGAAAGCAGTAATCAGGCAGGTTTTCAATAAGTAAAATCGATCAGTACAAAAAATCCTGCATAATTCAAGCCAGGRAAAGATACTGCTGTATTATTTGCATACTAATAAGCTGTCTTTAGCATAAGCTCAGGAAAAGCTATGAATCTTTAGGTGAAAGGAGCTGTTTATATCCAGTTTTACAGGACATATTAAGCACTGGTGGCATCATGTCATCTGACATGTGTTACAGATCCAGCCCAGCGGATAAGATGGGCTTTTTCTCTACATTAAGATGTCAAATGGTACTTTCAATTTAACAGCACTACACTGACATTTTCAAACTTAGCTGCTGCCCTGTGCATTTGTGTTGTATTATAAAAGAGGTATCAGGGCAATTTTAAAAACARTTCAGTAACAATGCCATCGCTGGCTTATCGGTAGCAGTCCCACTTTGAATGCAGATACAGAAAAGAGAGGAAGAGAGAGAAAACATCTCTTTCTTTGTCCTTTTGCTGCCTAGTAGCTGATACTTCAGGCCTTACAACCTCAGGGTGCTCCTGATGAGAAAATGGTAACAAAGAGCTTTGGTGGCACCTCTACAAAACAGACACCACCCCCCTCCCCCCTGTCCTCCTCCTCTCCTGGTGGTAGGATAATCAGCAAGCACATGGATGTCCTCCTAGCTAAAACACTGGCATGCTTCCATTGCTCCAGGCTTCAACCAGGGGGAAATCTTTAACATCAAATCCACATCAGCTGTAGCTGTCACTCTGAGCCTGTGTGGAGCMTATGGGATTTCTTTAGGAAGTCATGCAAGAAACCGGGCCCTGCCATATCCCCTGGGTTGTGTCTCATTCACCTTGTTCTGAGATGCAGGTAGTGCCCTGGAGATCTAGGCGCTAAGCTGGATACAGACATTATGGTTTAGTTTTAGGCAGTCCTGCGAGGAGCAGGGAGTTGGACTYGATGATCCTTATGGGWCCCTTCCAACTCGAGAGATTCTATGGTTCCATGATTACCTTGCTTAGAAAGCAGGCAGAGGGAAATTGAGAGTTTTCTGCAGACTCAACTTCCCTCCGTAGAGGCCCCCAAAAGGCCAAGCAATTTTCCCCGCAGAGCAAAGGATCCCTTGGAGCAGGGCAGCTCCGCGCAGTGACACAGAAGTCGCACGCTCCCCATCAGTGCTGGTGGATTTTACTCTGTTACCCCATCAAACGGGGAACATACACAAACCAGAGTGCATCATGCCGTGGTGATGGTGTGGCAGATGGGATCCTGGCTGAGGGCGAGCAGCTGGTGGGGCTATGCAGGACGGGTGCTCAGGCCCACCAAGATCCTGGATGTGCTTGGAGCCACCAGCTCTCACACCCCAGCTTTGCTGGCAGCAAGACAAAAGCTTACTTGGAGCAGAGCTGCCCACCTGCAGGTGATGATAGTTAAAAAAGTATGCAAGAAGGCAGCATAGTGTGGAAGTCCTGGGAATAGTCTAGATTTCGTGGAGTATGAGGTGCCAGATCTTTCATGTACTCCCGCAGGAGGACTCCCAGGCTGCTATGGTATATACATTGCTCTGTGGCTTAAGGAGGATGTGCTCATGGACGAGGTGTGGAAATGGGTTTAGCTGCTCTCTATGGCTGTGGCAACTATTCCTTACACAAACACCATGGCTTCGCTGGGCCTCATATTCCTCACCAGTACAATTCATATTTGTGTTTACTGTCCACATATTGGTGTTTAGTAATTTATATGTGTGGTGAAATTTATATCTGGTGAAACACTGTGAGGGCAATTGCTACACTGGAGTAGTCATTTTGCCTATTTGTCCACCTATGCCAGATTTTCCTCTACAGGAGTTCTCTGCTGTTTCCGTACTTAGTGTGTCTGCATGGCTGTTGGCACTTGTAGCCAGTCTGTGAGTAAATGCTGTTATTCCACTTGGTAAAGAATAACAGCCTTTTTTAGAAGTTTGTTAGCCCTGTATTTTCCACTATTTTATTGATTTCATTGTGATACAGCTGTTTTTTTCGTTAAATGTACTTAATGAAGCACTTCACAAGATAAAAAGGAAACATTTGCTAGCCCAGAAAGCAGTTCAGATCTTGTTCTCACTGTTTGAGGACTGGAACAGCTGATCCTATTTAGGAAGACTTCCGTGTTCAAGAGCTCGAACACTGCTTCAGGCATGTTGGAGTTTTCAGGAGAGGCAGGAAGGATGAGAAACTTCTGCAGTATCATGTCTCACAAGTGTGCCAGGCACAAAGTAAATGCAATTGTGCACAAGATGGCAATATTCTCCACAAAAAGGACCTTTCCTTCCTTCCTTGCTACAGTCTGCCTGTGTACTTCTAGACATACTGCTTGTTTCATTGAAATATCAATGGCAGCACTTGAGATGCTCAATTCTGCTGTGTGTGGGATTGAAGTCTCTGTGAATACATACAGTGAGATATGCACACCAGCTGTATATTCAAATATGTCTCACTGCAGACACGTGTAAATCTGTCCCACAGGTTTCTAACAGCTTTAGCTAACGCACCAGACAGCAGCTTGTTTCTCCTGCGTTCTGACTTGACTATTACCGAACATAAACGTGGTGTCTATTCATCCAAATTGATTATGCAAATATGTGAGAGTCTCTTCACAGATCTTCGATTTTCTGATCAGCCTCAGGAAGGTCCCTGGTTTGGCATTGCGGGTACCAGTCTGGGTGGGTGGCTGCCACGCCATCAGACGGACAGCCTGGGAAGAGGCACGAGAGCCTCCTCGCAGTCCCTGCRGACGTCCGACCTCTCGGTAGCCGCTGCTACAGAGCAGCAGCAGCACCAGCCTCCTCGTAGCTGAGCCACACGCAGGGATGCTGCCACACAGCTGCCACCGCTGCCTCTCCCCGCTGCGGCTCTGCTCCCTTGTTTAGCTGTGCGAAGGCACCGGAGAGGGCTCTTCAGGAGAGCAGCAGGACTTGCCATCTCCACTAGCAAAAACTAGTTTCTAGCCTCGGTGAGGGCACATCTAGGCACGGCCCTGTGTGTTGCTCAGTAACTGAGAGTCAAGCTGGTTTCTCCCACCAAACCATACTGAAGCTCCTGGCAGCTGCAAGCAGGAGTGCAGTCCTGTTGTGGAAGATCTCTGGAAACAGCATGTGGTCTCGCATTCCCCACCTGAATGAATRGTGGTGTGTAATCCACTGAGGAGCTTTTCAGTGTCTATCACTCACTGAGTAGACTAGGAGGGATCTTAGCCCTAACGTGATACTTCTCATAAAGCTCTTGTCCTAAATCCCTGCTACAGGTGGTGATCCAGCTCATCTTCATAGGTTCACCTTCATCTGTTCTTCCTGAAGACACATTTGTGCATGACAGTATTGCTTTGATATATTATTTACAGAGGAAGAAACTATCCAGGTTGACCCCCAGTTTTTTATGGCCAAAAACCCCTCAACCTCACCATCAGGTATGATGATGAAGAAAGCAATATCAATCTGGACAGTTTCCAAATCAGAGCTGGACTCTGGATGGACACACTGAGAAATGGCCAAAGAGGACCTGCCTAGAACTACTGGAGCACACAGCATCCAATAATAATGAGAGTGGCAGGGTAGACATCTCTCCTTACATTCAAGGAGGATGTCTGGTCTCTCAAGTCTTAGAATCCAATGCTGTGCTTCGCAAAGCTGTAGTGCTGTTCAGGGAGATTTTAGGATCCTGTGTCTTGGTGGACTGCTCATTGCTTGCAATGTGGATAGTCACTCAGAACAGAACAAAAAAATATTTTATCAAGCAATAAGTGAAGTTCCTTGAGATGGACTGGCCACAGGGCAGTCTGCCTGCTCCCTCAGAGTCCTGCCCAGGTGGGATTCTGCACTGAGAGAAAACTAAACTGCAGTAGGCACAATCCACAATTTACGCTTTTCACACAGAGCAGAAGGGCTCTCCAAGGGCACATGCATGGTATGGGTATGCATGGTGGGCCAGGAAATTTCTGGGTTCGGGTACCTGTGGTGCCCATACAAGCTTACTGCCTATGCCCGTGGGCAGAKCACCCCGTACGTCTCTATTCCTGTAATGTGACTGACATTCTGTTATTAGAACCTCCATAGAGCTTTTCAAACCTTAAATAACCCAGCCTCATAATCACTCTGGGAGGTAATTAAGCCGCCCGGTTATCAACAGTGGAACTGAAATGTGGAGTTGGGATCTAGATTTTGGATGAGATATCCTTTTATTTTGCAGGCCAGGTCATGAAGCATTAAGGCAAGTGGTGTGGACAAGGATTTCTGCTTCTGTCACAGCTCCGCATCAATACTTGAGTTAGATGTTTAGGAAGCTCCAATTTCCCAGCCCTGCTCTCTGAACACCTTCCTGTAAGACAGAATCCCAACGTATCTTGTTAGAAAAATGAACAGAACAGGATGTTTTAAAAAATCTAAACATTACCTAGATCACGGTAATTTGGAGAACATCACAGGTATGTTTCTGTGTCTCAGTGCAATGCTAGTGTCTCTCTTTGTATTAGGTTTTAGCCTAATGTGTGATGGACTGAACGTTTTTTGTGKTTTTTTTTTTTCTTTTTACCATGGCAACCTCACTATGGTGATTTCAGGGCTAGGGAGCTTTATATTTATCTTGACCAGCATGAAGAAGTCTGAGCCTCATTAACTGAGGAAGGTGGATGGGTAGCATATGGAACACACCGCACACGAGATGGCACTTCCCTTCCCAGGGCAACTGGGTCATTCATGTTATCTACAAGAGCTGCAAGTTTCCTTTTGGAAATACTGAGTTGCTAACTGTTCTCTGTGTCCCAAGGGAAGAAAATCCAGACAGATGGCTTCAGAGAAACCTTGCATCTTTAAGGGAAGATATGCTCCTGGAACAATAATTAATGCTGGTGGGATTTTTTTTTTTTTTTTTTTTTTGAGGAACTTGGAAAGAATTCAGTATCACCAGAGGGCATTAACACAGAGCCTAGCAGAGGACAGAGAAAGATAAGAGGGGAAAAAATAGCTATCACAAAACAGTGATCCTATTAAAATGACATTGAAGAATTCTATTAGTGCTCTTTGCCCCCTCGCCTGCCTGCCTTCGAAGATTTGAGGCGAAACACAAGTGCTTGTCAGTCAGACAAAGCCTACTCATAATCTCTGCTAAAAGGTGACATGCACCCATTGCAGAGGGACACACGGGGCTCCGGGCTGACCACGTCAGGAGTCCGCCGGCAGAAAAGCTGCATCTGGCTGCGGGCGCCAGCGCTCCACGCTGCAGGGAAAGGGATGGTGGGGCAGGCGTGGGCTTGGGGCGCTCACCCACCCAGAGGCTCAGCAGCTCTGCTGCGTGACTGGGGCTGAGCTACTGAAGGAGCAGCAGCAATACCGCGGCAGCGTTGCCTCCATGGGAAAGGAGACTGGTGTTATGCAGGCTTTATGTGAGGACCCTCGAGCACTGGGCAAGTGGGGTGGACTTCGTCCTCACTACACCCCAGCTGAAACGCCTTGCTATGCTGYTATCCAAGGGTCCCCGGTAAAACCTCATCCATATTTAAATACCATTGTTTGAGCTTTGGATGTGTTGACCCTTATTGTTGTTGATGATCATTAGAAGCACACAAGTATAGGGGGAAGAAAAGCTAGATCCTAAGCTAGTCTTTTCCAAAAACAAAGTAACTACTACCTTAGATGTGCTGCTTAGTTTGGTACTGTGTGCTATAGCCCAGGGTTCCCCAAAACAGTGGTGAATTTGGGAGCCATGAAAACTGAGACTAAAGATTGCTCTCTACSCAAGATCACTGGGAAAATGCAAGACCTCTTTCCCCACATGCAGCTAAGCCTTCTTATTTTCACTTACTGAACTGGTTCTGCCAGTATGTTTCAGCAAATGTCTATTTATGCAGGAGTATCTAGTTCACCGTGCACAGGATTAAGAATGTATTCTTTTCTTAGATACATTCAAAATAAGTTTTGAATTCTAATAATTTCTCTCCATTTTTTTTTAGTAAGAAAACCTATTTGGATCAGGATCAAAGGGATAGTTTATTGCTCTTTGTAGAAGAACAGATTCTCTTTTACCTTTGGAAATTGCTAAATGTAGCACAGAAAACTCATACACCATCTTGAACAAATAYCTGCCTGCTCTAGTCAGCAGAGATAACGTCTCAGCTGAAGTACTTTGTGTGGCGTTGGGAGTCACATTCCCAGAGAGATACGGACCAGCTGGAGTGAATCCAGGAGGGAGCTGCAGGAAGGATCAGAGGGCTGGAAATCACGACCTACCAGGAAGAATGACTGCATTGGGGTTGCTTTGCTTAAAGGAAAGAAGATTAAGGATGGGGGAAGGGAGAATGATAATATTCCTCAAATATGCAAAAGACTGCTGCTGAGAGAGGAGGAAAAATTTCTTCTCCCTGGTGGAAAGCAATAGAAATAATGGGTTCAAATTGCAGCAAAGATGACTTAAGTTAGGCATTCCGAAAAAGCTTTCTAACAGGAAGAAAAATGAAGCACTGGACAGGATTGTCTGAAGAGACACATTACAGACCTCATTGGAAGTCTTTAAAACCAAATTAAGCAACTGTCCCTCTTGGGCAAAGGCAAGGAACAGATGACCTTGGGAGTTAAAGGGAGTATTATGACACTTTAGAGGAAAGTAATTCACCTGGAAATTCAGCTACTGATAAAGAGGCAAGTTGAAAAAAATGAGTAAAGTTTTCATTAATGCTTTTCTACATCTTACACACTTTTTAAATCATCCTTTCAAGCCTCCTAAGATTTACTAGGTATGTCAGTATTAAAACATTAGAAGGTGACACAAAAATAACAAAATGTAAAGGGGAGACATTTATAGGTTTCAATACTGAACTGCACTTGGCAGCTCTGAGCCACTGGCTTACCCCAGGGCACTTGGAGCAGTATCGCTCTCTGGAAGGCTCATCTCTCCAGATCATTCAAGTGAGGGAGGCAGATTTCCCTCCTGTCTTCTTCAGGGGGCCTGGTGCTGCCAAAGGTGCTTGGAAGAGTATTATCGGGGCAATCCAGGAAGGGGAATTACACCTGCTCTAAATGGTGACTGAGCACTGAGCTGGGTACGTAAAAGGATGGAAATGGGAAGAGACGATAAGAAGATTGCCAAGTTGGCCACTGCAGCCGAACACACACTGGCAAGCTTCCTTCCCTGCCTCTCCGCTGCGACCTCTCAATCACCCTTGGTACAGCCCTTGTAATGCTCTGCCAAATAAGATTACACTCCGGCAGAGGGAGAATTTACACATTCCATAGGACTTGATGAAATAGCAATTGATAAGGATACGCCACAGTATTAACTGGAAAAAATCCATATAGATTTGGGGCAGGGCGGGTGGCTGGGTTGGAAAAGGAGAGTTACACCCCCTGCTTGGTTGGTTTTAAGCCCAAGCAACCTGTGCCTGTGTGCAGGGACTCCTCTCGCAAGCCTTGTGCTTGTTAGAATTTAATTGCTTGCTGATTGTGCTGCTGGCGAACTGGTGCAAAGAGATGATCCCTCATTAATGCAGAAGCTTACGTGAGACCAGCTCCAAGGAATATTTTCAGTAGTGTCTAAATACTGTCTGGTCCAAGTTTCCTTATGCCAAAATGCCAATGTATTAGCATATCTGATGGAAAAAAATCAGCAAAAAGTCTGTCTGGGAACTGTCTCCCACCCTCTAGGTATTTTTAAAAGTAGGTCTGTGAGTTTGTCTTAGAGAATACTTGTGGCCTGGCACTGCGTGGAAATGCATTTGGAGACACATCACCAGTCGAGAGGTCAGAGGGCCAACGGCCGCTATTAATTACCTTGCAGCTAGGCAGGAGCTGAAACGCTACCCTTCAGCCTTGCTCAGCCGGAGAAAGCATAGCACAGCTGTAAACAGTGGTAAAGAGCTGTCAGGGAAGGAAGAAGCTGCACCTACCTTTTGCTTTTTGCCTTGTGTGGAAAAAAAAAAATGGAAAGGAAAAAATCAACTCTCAGGAAGCTACTTGTGGATTACTTCTCTTTCTCTTCTGAAGCCAAAGACATGTCGTCTTTTGCACAAGACACGAGCCGCATGTTGAGACACCTTGTGATTATAAACTCGCCTCAGCAACATTACTGAGGGTCAAAGAGTGCGGGGACTCATGGGATGACCCGATTGGCAGGACAGTTAGGTAGGGGCTGTGTTCTTTCACTTCTGCTGGAAACTTGGTGTAATTACCTGCCTCTGGCCTGTGTGATGCTGGAGGTCGGAGGAGGTGATCAGGATACTCCCTCTGGCTGTAAAAATCTATTAACCTCGCTTTACACCACGCATAGCTCAGGCGCACAGAAATTCAATACCTGCCCACCATCTGAAAGCTCTCTTATCAAGGAGGAAGAAATAGAAGTACTGAGGTGAGCAGCGTTTCTCTCCAATTTTTCCATTGAAATTGCTGGAGAGAAGCTCCCAGGCAAAGGGTTCAGCTCCAAGACGCGGCTGGGTTTTGGAGGCTCTGCGACCGGCGTAGCTGAGCTGGGAGCCTTGGCAGGAGCGGGCCCTGTTGCTGGGGTGCACTGCAGAGCTGCTCAGCAAGTGATGGACATCGGTGGGAGCGGCGGGCCACAGGGGTTCCCACGCTCACTGAAGGTGCTGCTTTCCTTATTTAAAGGGGATGGAAAAGGAAAATCTGATGGAGGCTTGCTACCCTTTCTTATAACAGGAAAGATCTTGAGCACAGGAAATTAGGCTGCCCCAGAAACGGGCCAGAAAACCACCATACTCCAGAGACTGAAATCTTTATTTTTGCACATATAGGGCATAAGGATTTTTTGAGTGAGGCTCCTACCTATTTATCAGCTTTCTTAGGGGGTAGTTTTTGGAGAAAGGGGCTAGTGAGAGTTTCTAGTTAATTTGGTAATCTGCCTTATTGAGTGGGAGATTCATCTGCCTTGAGCTAGGTACCCGAAAGTAAAAATGTCCAAGCCTGAGCCAGCCAGCCTTTTACTCACTTTGCAATTGGTAGGAAAAACAGAAGAGACGGTGAAGGCAGATCAGATGACTCATCCTCCAGAGATGCCCATTTCCCTGCATCATCTATACAAGGAGTCTCAGGTGACCACTTCAAGCTTCAACACTTGACTTACAGGAATCCAAATTTAGGTGAGATTCCTAGCAGCCATCAGAGTAAAACTGCAATGCTTTTCACAGATGAGGTAAATGGCATTAGGGAAAAAAAAAAAATGCCACCTAATAATCAATCATTAGCTTAATTAGCTCCAAGCTATGAAGTCAGACAGTTCCAGCTGGAGGCCAAATCCAGCCTGTGGACTGATTCTATCTGGCTTAGCTAGTGGTGGGACAGGAGGCGATGGGGAACAGCTGTTAGTGCCCTGGGTGAAGTCCAGCAGTTCCTAATGCCTCCTACCATGCTTGCGCGCAGCCAAAGCCTCAGCCTTGGGAGGTGCTGCGTCCACGTGGCTCACAAGGGGAGTCTCCAAACGGGCATGTGGGCTCCAGGAACACAAAACAAAGCTTGGACCACCCCGTGAATTAAGTCATTCTTCTTGGCCAAAAGGAGCCTTAGGAAAGTAAACATCTTGAAGATTGTATTGCACAGCCCTGCTTTCGAAAGCGCAAATTAAGTGCTTGGATGTGCAGCCTGTGCTGAGAGGTAGCGTTTGTGCAGTTGGAGTTCATGCAATTCCCTTTGGAGGAATTTTCACAAAGAAAACAGGACTTTGTGTTTTCTGACATTTGCTTTAACTAAAAGGCATTGTGAGGACTTTTACAGAATACCAATTAGACTCACAGGTTAGCAAGCGAAAGCCATGTACTTCATGTTGGCCGAGGTCACTGCACAGCAGAAAAAAAAAACCAGAGCTATTCACAAACAGCCTATCCCAGAGCTGCAAAGTCTGATTTCTCCACTTTAGCCAGACGAGAGTTGTTAGCAGAAGTAGCGTCTTTCCTTACACCAGCTGATCCAGTTAGGAAAGAGTAGACTAGCTGTTGGGCTGTGAGAAAGATCTAAAACAGAACCTGGCAACCAGAAGAAGGGCTTCTGCTCCCAGGGGCTCATCTGGGCTTTTCTTTCAGCTACATGAGCCGGTCTAGGAAGAAATATCACCTCACTATAAATCATGACTTACTTCTATCTCTGACAATCACAGCTACTGCAACGTTGATCTTAATTCCTGTCGCTATTCAACAGTTGCATGGCTTAGGTCCCTCTTAAAACATCCTCATGAAGTTCGGTGCTTTTTTGTTTGTAAACATCTTTCTTTGAGTTTTACAGGCATTGCCTGTTAACACTGGGGCTGCTGGTGCCACAGGATGGGTTGTGCTCTCGGGTCACCAGGGAAAGCCCAGCTGCCCTGTGCTGGGCTCTGGGAGAGCTGGGCACTCCAACAGGTCCTGGCATGGCCCGTAGGTGATGTGTTATGGAGGCAAAGGAATCTGATATCCCAGAGAAACCTTTCCCTATGTCTTGAGAAAGCTGTAGAGCAAAGTGTATCCTGTGTGCTGAAGCTCCTTTCCTCCCGTGCTACCACACAGCAAACACACCTGCCTGGTGGGGGATTGACACTCACAGCACAAAGCGGCAGGACTAGAGGGAGTCCTTGAGGCAGAGCCAGGACTCACTGAGAGACAGACACCACCACTTTGGGCTACAGGAGGGACAGATCAACCCTTAATGTTCCTGTTCCTGCTTGTATACAGCTCCTCCATCACCTAACTGCTCCCAAGGCCACCCCTTTCTGGCCAAATGCAAGGTTAATCCTCTGGAGCAGGAAGCTTGCTTGGGCCACCTAGTCTCATAACATCAGGGTGGGAGAAGAGTGATAAGTGAGTGGTGGACTGCTCTCATTTCCCTTGAAGCACAGCTGGAGTTCATTCATGAACAGCCCCAGAGGTTTGTCCTCCTGGTGTCTTGGGGCTATTTTCAGGGTGAGCCAGTGAAAACATGCGTGAGGAGAAGCACATTGTAATGTTATAGCAGATCTTCGCAGTGGTGTGGAGCATGAAAAGCCTACCTTTCATATGGCAGTAATGCGCAGTGTTTATCAAAAATATATAAAGTAAAGCCAAGGTAAATTGAAACTATTTACTCTCAATTTTTACTCATGTTACTTCTAATTCAGCAGACAGGTTTACTTGCTGCCTCTCTCTGGTATGAAACAAAGGGAACACCTTTAATAGTGATACAGCGGTACACAACAGAATTCAGCCACCTACACAACATTAATCAGAACATCTTTCACTGCTATAAGGGGAATTTATCCAAGTAACAGCTTTTAAATTGACCACGCTAGAGTTTCTGGGATAAGATCTCCATCATTTCTCGGCATTTGTCCCCGCCTGTCACATTAACCTTCCTCTGATTTGTCTCTTCTAAATGCCAGCTAACCAGGGTCAGATGGACCAACAACGTGACCAGGAGGGCCCTGAGGTAGTGCAGCTCTTTCCTCATTACCTGGCTTGGCACACGTGCATCAGGCAATGCTTATGTGGTGTCTGAGTCTGAAGCCCCTGAAGAGTCCCCCAATTAATCTGTCCCTTGAACAGAAGAACAGTGAAAAATGTCATTCTTCTTGATGGATGTAGTCGTCTCTCAGCTGATCTAAGTCCCAGTCCTGTAACTCCTCACCTGTGTGTATTGTCACTCTCTAACATTTCTGTTGCTCTATACCATAATCATGTAGGCAATGTCTGTGCTGCAAATAAAAGAGGATTAGGTACCAATGCCTGGCCCTAAAGCCAAGTGGGTACAGCACCTGTACAAATATACAGTTCCCATCCTGAAAGTCTATTTACCTTCAGTTCACACAAGCTGAAGGAGAGGGTAGCTGCTGCCTTTTCCAAATTTTCGTCAACATGGTCCTTAGCCTACGTAAATTGTTCGAAAAAATAGTTGCTCTACTCAGGTTTATATGAGGCATAGTGTATAGTTGTAGCATGTAGTATCAAACTTCTCTTTGAACTCATTATTAAAAGAACACTTTTCAATGCTAGGAAGAGTTCATCATCAATTAATGATAGTGCTGTCTCAAAATAATATTTGGAAAGTACATACAGACACGCGCACGTGCATGCACACACTGCCTGGTTCATGACCTGCTCTTTCTTAAGTTCTCTGGGTACAACATGCAAAGTGGAATCCTTATTTCTTTAAAGAACTCATTTCTTCCTCTTTCAATGAACTTACTCATGCTCTTTGAACTTCAAGGTAGAAAAATCAAAGGCAGTCACTGTGTCTCTTGGGAGTTCTTGACCTACTTTGTACTGATCAGTTCTCATCTCCTACAGAAATGTGGAAACTGTGTCAGAAGGATTTACACAATAAGCTGTCAAGAATGTTTCTTCTTTTAACTTTATGCATTTCAGGGAAAGGAACCTGAAAAGAATATGCACAAACTTTAGGTACAATTGTAGGAAAAGTGTCTATGCCAACAGATAATGTAAAAGAAACCTCTGTGGGCTCAAGAGGCGACTTGAATGAGTTGTCAAGTATAATTCAGAAAAGAGTCTCTAAATTCTTTCATGTTGGCAGGAAAATCAGAACTATTGCAGAGTGATTTTGTGGGCAGAGAAAGAGAAAACTTGGGGGAGGGGGGAAAGAAAAATATTTTCCCATTTGAAGAAAAAATTCCACTAATCAGTCATCGCTCAATGGCATGAGATCAACGCTCACAATAAAAAGTAATGATACATTTATGAACATAGGACTTAATATTTTAAAAATTTTGGCAAATAATCAGAGGTCTGGTTAGGTAGACCATCCCTCAATCTGGCAAATGCCCATTAAATCAGCAGTCCAAGACACTGCTATGCAGGGATCGGGACAAAGTAGGTTTCTTTTTGAGATAGCCTTTGAATTCTCCTCAAAACAATGAAGGAAAACTAGTTGCCTTCAGAGCCTTGTTCTGTCCCCCCTCTTCACCCTTCTCCCTGGGACTTCCTTACCAACGGGGATTTCTCCCTTCTGGCAGGATCTGAGGACCATATCTAGGAAAGCAACAAGATATGGAATGACAGTCTTACAGCTTGGGCATGGTGAATAAGCAACCTTCTGAAGAAGTGGCACCTTGCAAGAGTAAAAAAGGGTTTGCTCAGTGTCATTAGGGGTCAGCCTCATGGCTGTCACTGTGCGCCCAGACACAAGCTGGTCACATCAGGCAGCGCTGGTCACTCCTGTAAGGCTTGCACGGTCCTGTGCTAAAATGTATAACAAACAACATGCAGCGCATTTGTTGTTTGGAAATGCCCTTGCTTCTGGTAGCAAACACCTCTCTACATGGGTAGCGATGTAAGTGTGTTGAATACCACCATTAAAACACCACCAGCTTTTTTGAATACAAAGAATTTCATTTTTGACATGTCCATTAAGAAGTTCAGTATCTTTTTGTGCCAGTATCTCTGTGGCCACAGGGATGTGCGTGTATATTCATGTATGCACATGCATGTGTCTGCTTTTTCACAAGCCTTTACTGTGGAAACTGGACACCTGTATCTCTATGTCTAACTTAAGCACTTTGTGGTGACAAAAGCAAGGCAAACCTGCATCGTTACTGTAATCCATCCAGTACTTTTCCATTGAGCACCACCAGAAAAATGCCTCCCATTCAAGGGCAGAGCTTTTCTCAGACTATATGGGAGAAAGTCTGCCTGAAAGATAAAAACTGATTTGAAGGATGTTGGATCCTTCAGTGACAATCAACTTGAAGCTACAGCAGCAGCAACGTTGTCAGACAAGTAAGTGGCACCAAATGCAATGCTGATCTGACACTGCTCCTTTAAAAGAAGAGTGACCTGTCCTGAGCACAGAAAGATTTAATTGCCTCACGTTCCCTGCACCACATGGCAATTTGTCAGTGGGTTCTCTGAACAGCTTGGTTTAGCACCACTGTACAGCAGTTGCCCCATGAGACAGCATGGATTTGCTGTGCCCAGAGTTACCTTCTCCTGCTCTCCTCAGCCCCACACCTCCCGCCCCCGTAGCCACTTCTGGGGCTCGGTTTGGATCTTGCTCCATTCTGCAATGTTTTCCTCCAGTTTGGAGGTGATGTTCAGGGATGAGAGGGACTATGCTGTGCCTCCTGAAGCTGTTTGCTGTGAGCTCCTTCAGGCTGTTGGAGCTGGACTCCGTGCTAGGAAAGGAGGTGTGTGACCCAGGCTGACCTTCCTCCCAGCCAGCGCGATGCCCTCTCCTCCCCTGCAGCCGGTCTGCTCCGCCGCCCCCCGGGAAGACCACGAGCCACTTCTCTGGAAGAAAAATGGATGTGATAGGCAACTTCCATTTAAAGCCTGCTTGTGGGAACGCTTCTCGTCAGCATGATGTTGTAAATACAGGCGGACATGTTCCCGTGCATGCAGACAAATGCATCTCACCGCTGCGTTTTTCTGAGCACAGCTATTAAAATAAGGGGAGTTTGATATATATTCCCCACCATACATTAAACCTACAGCCCGCTAGAGCCATCTCCTTTCCATTTTGTGCATGGACCAGCAGTAACCAGGTAACAGTAAACTGATTTACATTCCGGAGCGATTATCCGCAGTGATGCACTCCATTAAATGGGCGGACGGTGGCTTACTTTTCATAATCCATGGTGACATACTGGAAATGAAAGTGACAAAAATTATAGATAGCTCTTCGGCTGAAGACGAGAAAGAAAAGGCATGGAGAAAAGGGAGAGGCCCAGAGGCTTGCTCCTGCAAAATGCCAAGCCAGGCTGCGATGTGCCGAGTATCCCCATTTCCACTTGAGGGCTGTGAAAGGAGGGTACTTAACCCCTCAGAGGAGTGCAGGATGGAGCTCCCATTTGGGAAGTAAACATTCATTTCCTTGCAAATATAATATTCTGCGGTTCAAAGAACATTAAGCCAAGTGCAAACTTTGAATTTGCTACTTTTCAAGTACTTTTCTATTTTTTATGAAGGAACATCTATGAACGTGTGTATGCCAGCGGGTATTTGAGGATTTAGTTCAACATAGGTTTAGTTTGAAAAACAAGTCATTACTGACTCAAAGATCATGAAGGCAAGTAATGAAGACTGAGATGGATGGAACAAATAGAAATTGCTGAAAAGAATCTCAGATGCCCGAAATTTGTATTAGGCTGCAATTTTTTTAAGCCATAGGACACTTGAATAGAGATAAACACTCAAACTGGGTCAGCTCACAAGCATTCAATAACTCCACATCTTTCCTTGACGGCTGCTTCTTGTGTCACAGAGTCTAATGCTGCACAGTTAAATAAATAAATCGGGCCATCATTTGTGCCTCCATGTTTCTGAGGTCAATTGTGGGCACTCTGGGGCCTTTGGGGTTTCTGGAAGAGCCATGGTTGAATCCAGCGATACCTGAAAAATTGTTTTTCTCAAAACTAGCACCCTAAAAAAAGACTTAAATCAGCCACAGGTCAAGACAGCCTTTAAAATCAGAAATATAAAAATAAATCCCTACAGACTTGCCTTGAAAGATAGCTCCAAACTCAACAGCTCTGAAGTCTAATAAATGCAATATAAACATCTTTTGAGCAAAACATACTGGTGAAAAGAATGTTTATTGTGTTACAAAAATCAATGCAATCTGCAGGGACTGAATCAAATAGCTGTACAGTCTACCCTGTGATTCATTTTGCTTTCATGAGTAAGGGATGCTAGGATGAAATGGAATATACATGTATCTGGAATGGTTGGAATATACATGGTGAGAAAATACAATCACTTTTTTTCAGCTTGGAATCTGACAGTGACATATGTTTTTCATTGCTTTCATTAATATATCAAAATGTTTCTGTCAAGTGGTGAAAACCACTAATTCATGAAAATGCAGATTAGACGCCACAACCCCTAAACTAGCAGAAAACCTTTCATTTAGGTATTATTCTGAAATACTACCATCAGCCAGTCTTCTGCTGGCATGCAGGATTTGCTATCATCATTCACACATGTATTTTTGTGTGAGTTAGACTTGCAGCTCATATTTTCGAAGTATTTGTGTCAGTCTCTGGGCTCCTTTCCTTTAAATTAAATATATAACTGCAGGAAAAAAGATTGGCAGTGTCACCAGCAGCATCTCTTTACTCTAAAGTGGAGATGAGTCAAGCAGAAATTAAATTATAATCAAGTAATACCTATCTTACATGCAACTATCAACCCCTTACTTGCCAGGACTGAGGTAGATAAATACTTTTTTTCAGTGTTTTGAATGTTGATTGTTTGAGCTTATAATATGGGAAATGTTTTGTAGGGGACATTCCTGCCCCACATGCTATATTCCTGCTGAAGATACCTCTACAGGAGAAAGCCAGCAAGTCCTGATAGTGCTCTGAGAATCCTTGGAGTTGCATGAGTTTAGTGCTCAATTCAATATACCCCAAGACACAGCAGAGCTGGACGGTTCAGACTTGGTGCCAGGCTGGCTATGGCCACTCCGATTTTGATTCACAACATCACACATCTGGCTGCTCTAGAGCACAGCCAAAGCAAGACTGCTTCTGCCTACAAAGCGCCGTGGACATATCCTAGTCAACATCTCCCAGCTCTTAGACAAATAAAGTGCACGTGCGTGGAGATGAGGGGACGGGAGGGTCGTGGTCATGGCGCCGGACTGAATCTGCGTTTTTCTGTGCACCCTTGGGCTAGTCATTCTTTTTACTCCCATCTTAACTCCTCATCTGAAAAATTGGGCTGTAGGTACTGACTTTTAACTGGTACAAGGATGACTTTATAAACACTCATGACGGGTTTGCGCACTAGGGTGATGAGGGGCCATACAAGTACCAAGCCAGAGGGAGCAAAACAGAAAGGTTGAAATGTTAAATAATATATTGCAATAACAGTGTTTTTTACTTTTTTTTTCTAACTAGGAGAATTTTTAAAAGGACACTAAAGCGGTGGCAATCAGCTCGTCACATCACAGCCCATCACAGCCCGCCTTCTCTCCTGTGCTTTCGCTGTGCACCCACTGAATGAATAGGCAAACCCAACCTCCTTTCAGCTTGGGACATGGGCTGTCAGTCACTTCTGACAACAAGCATTTGGTGCCCATTTTTAGCAGGATTTTAACAGATCAATCTTTACCTGGTGGTTCAAAGAAGCAGTTCCATCTGCGTGCAGCTTGGTACTTGCAAATGCTGTGCTTGATCTTTAAATGTATCGTTGTTCTGAGTCACCGGCTGGTTCTGTTTTAATGTAGGTGATCTGATTCACCAAAGTGAGTTAATAACATAACTGGGGAAAATTAAGTTCCTATTTCTATGAAAGCATAATGTTATCTGAGATGGTGACATTTACGATTCACTGAAAAATATGATTTGTTTTATATGCAGTTGTTGAGCTGCCAAGGAGCTTTTTTTATTTCTAGCAATTTAAGCTTCTCTGTAAAGTAGATGATTTAAGACAGGCAGAAGATGCCTCTCCCTCACTGATCCATTATGTCTGCCTTTTCCCTTTACTCTTGGTCTGCAGCAGGCGAAGAAGCAGCACTGGTTAGAAATCACTGCATAAATGTACACAGCTCATTTTTCTTTGTAATATGAGGGAGGGAGAAGAAAACCTTATAAAACACAGAGCCATTAAAAAAGGAAAAAGAAACAGACAATTCTATCATGATGGATAACACTTACACAATTAAATAAAAATACACTTGCAACACCAAAGAGCAGAGCACATTTCATTTTTATCTGCAATGTCACTCTCCTAATGGTTTCTGTCACAAAACCTAAACAAAACAAATCTGTGAAGCAGACACAGTCTCAGGTTTCAGGGATGCAGAGCTCTGCCAGGTGGATTGGAAAAGTAGGTCAGTGGGTCATTAATGCAAACCTGACGGGAAAGAAACCCCGACCCGCTGAAAAGGAAGAGGTTTAGCACATTCATCCATTCGACGCACTCCATGCATATCATTTCCTCTAAATAGGCATTGCAGTTCAAGCACTGCAAGCCAAAATGCAGATCTGAGGACATCTCAGAGACTGAAGTACCTTCATCCTCTCATATTGTGCGGACCTCACAAATTGCATTACATAGGTGGTGGGATTTTCACACTCCAGGAGCAACTTATATTACAATTTCTGTGTGCCTAAGTACACTGCAAATCATTTTCAGAAACCTATACAGCCTTCTTTCTATTACTGACCAAGGCACTTAACCCTTAAAATGTCTGTCATTTTTCTATGTCCTCCTAAAAGCCTGAAGTATTTTTGACATTTCATTTTCCAAGAAGAAATGAGAGATGCAACGTTGGGAATTTCCACCTGCAGACTTGTACCTTTAGCTGCTTTGCAGCTTTCCCCTTATACATGGTGAGGGACATGTGGTGGGGAGGGAGAACGAGTCCCATTCCCTTGGGGGGAGGAAGCCACAAGGAGCTCCCCGGTGCCCCGCAGGCACCTCTTGCGGCACAGCCCCCTCTGCAGCCCTGCATCGCTGCTCGGCAGGTCCCCTCTGCTCTCACACCTGCCTCGTCCAGGCCACCCCAACGGAGGGCCACCAGTGGCGACCTTTTCCTTCTGGCTTTTCGAATTTTTTTCTTTTTGCTTAGTTTACCCCTCTTGGTATAGACCTGCTTAGGTTTTTTTGTTGTTGTAAGACTAAAAGTCAGGCAAATCTGGGTTTTTTACACATTCTTCTCTTCTGATCAAGGAATCAAGCACTTGGGTGGGGTTTTTTTTCCCCACTGTTAACTTAATCAGAGTTTCTTGTTCTGTACTGTTTTAGTTTGGCATCAAGTTTTTCCACCTCTCTTATTTTTTTTTGCATCAGAGTTTTGGATTTCCCCCCTTGAAAAATCCCTTTCAGGAAATCCAGAGTCAGTGGTTAAGAAATCTGCTGCAGCTTGGAAATCCTTCACGATCCATTAGGTCTAGGAAACTTCTGACAAACAAAATAGTCCTTTGGTGGGTAGAGTCATTAAAAAAATACATGTAAGCAAGGACAGAAATCTGGAGTTAAGATTTCTTATTTCTCTTCCATACAATAATTTCCTTGCACGTGTTCAACTTTTCTTTTGGCTGGCCTTATCTCTTTTCTGGGCCACTTGGAAAACCTGAATGCAGACATAGCATCATAAAAAAAAACGTAAGACAGACTCATCCCTGCCTGGTTTAGCTCAAACTTTTCTGAAATGACAACTAAGATGATAATCAACCAAATGGTGCGTGCAGCAACAGCAGATAGCCATGTACATTAAAGCAGTGTAGCACATCTCTACTCAATACCAAGGTGGTTCTGGGTGCCTACTAAGATGACAGACCCTAATGCCTTGTCCTGGCCAGGACAGCTTGTGATCCTGTGAAGGGTGGAATAATTCACCTGGCACAGACAGCAGGTCTACAGCAGGAGGAGGAACGGACGTTGAACCTCCTGGTTCCCATGCATGGTCCTCACCGCTGGATTGCACAGCATATAATTGGTTTTGTGTGTCTTGAGAGAGGTGTATAATAGACTAGTGGATACCTACAGGTTGTAGATACTGACTTAAATCAAAGTGATTTAAGCAATTGTTTTTAATTATGATTTCAATCATTAACAAAGAATGGCTAACCCTTGTTTGCCGCTTGTTTTAAATTTGTACTTGTAGAATATTTCCCCACACAAAGACCTGTGTTCAATAATTGATGCAAATTTATATTCATTTTTGCAAGACTAGAAGGTAAACAAAATCCACATGAGTTTATCTGTGGAATTATGGTTTACAAACATTTATTCGGATCCTTAATTTGTCAGTTACTTAATTTTGAAATTCCAGACAAAGCATCTCTTATTTATTAGATGATGCTTCCTTCTTACTTACAATTTGAATGAAAATGGAATTAATTAAAATATGTGAAATCAACACTTTGTTATTGTTTGAATTATCTCAGTAATGTTAACTTAGATCTGCTGTGTGCGTGTGGGACAAAGTGAATGTGCCATAGCACTTTAAGCAACTAAACGGTTTTATTAAACAAAGGAGGTAACATTTCTGTTTGTCTAATTAAATTGGTTATTTACAGTCACCTGCCTTTTGACTATCTTAGAACTAGTAGTTTTCATCCTTTCCTATTATTTTTTACATCACATGAGGATGAAAACTAGCTTTTTGGGTTTTTAAGCGAGTACTTGGTTTTCAATTTAAGTGATTTAGTCCTTGACCAGAGTTACTTGAAAAAAATGTAAAGCAGAAAATGTTCCATTTGTACTTAAAGTAGAAGTTACCTCTGATTAAAAAAAATAATTTGTCACTGTAGCAAACCCTACCTCCAGGTGTTTACTGAATAACTTCCCCTAGTTGTAGGATGACTTTCTTTAAAACTCTGGCTGCAAACATATATGCTTGTTACTTTTAATGTAATTTATATTATTCTTATATATGATTATAAATGTATACTTTCCCTGATGTTGTCTTATTTTACATTTTAGTTTTAAACAACTATTGTTTTAAAGAAAAAAATAAGATTTAGTTTCAACTGTAATATCCAGATTTTGAATGAAAAGATTAACAGACTTTCCTCTAATAGGCAGAGCAAGGTGATTACACCAACCAAACAAATTTAGCAGCACTACTGTTGCCATATATGTCAACTTATTTTATGCAGTAATAACTTGAAAGCATAATTTTATTAAGTATCTCTCTAGCAGTTGAAAGTGCTTCAGACATATTCTGTTGATGAAGGGATATACTATGAGTGCAGTCTAATTTCTACTAAATCCTGTGTTTAAGTCCTTGTGGAAATTGAATAAAACGAAGCAGTTGCTGAGTGTTTTGTTAAATTGAGAGCCAGAAGAGGGATGCCCACCAATTTAAAGAGATTAAGGATCACTCCAGATAGTCTAAGTATTTATTTGACATCTCCAAGTAACATGAAAATAGAAGTTGGGTGAGCAGTCAAACAAAAATTAAAGCTTCATTTTAACTAATGGGTCACGATGCAAAGTAATAGCGATGTAAGAATGATTTGCACTGAGGTGCTGCTATTGAAGTTGTCATCTTGGCTTTAGAGGTCATCCTGGACTGCAGATGCAAATCCACTCTTTCAGTACCATGCTCAGATAGGCAGGGACTGTGAGGGATTTTTATGATAGACAAGCTCCAGGTTGTCATCCTGCTCCCAGGTACCCACCCGGGGATCATCTCCTCTATCGCTCCCCATCTGGATCTTCATGGGGTGAAAATGGTCCAGTCCTGATGAAGCCAACAGTGATTTATACTAGCTGAGTATCTGTCCCTTAAGTCAGCGCATACCCTACTGGGGAGCCAGCAAGTGTGGTTTATACAGGG
Organism: Oceanodroma leucorhoa; assembly: GCA_030449065.1. Taxonomy (NCBI): domain Eukaryota; kingdom Metazoa; phylum Chordata; class Aves; order Procellariiformes; genus Oceanodroma; species Oceanodroma leucorhoa. The sequence continues at coordinate 4,389,015 of JASVER010000085.1, read as the reverse complement.
GGAATTATCTTTGAAATGGATTTCTAAAACAATGCGTTTAACATATGAAAGCCTGGGAATCTGAAACAAAAGTTTTTACATACTTGGCATTCATTTGTAAGTTAGCAGTGACAGCTTTCATCCTACAGAAAACATTTTTTATCTCATGAAAGTTGAAAATAGCTTTGTGCAATACTGGTGCCTCTCGCTAAGATGGGGCTTTTCATCTGTGACCTACTTCGCTTTCTGCACAATATACCTAATGAGCAATAATGACTTCGGAAAGGGCAGCGCTGGAGAAGAAGTCGAAGTAATGCCTTAAGATGCTGTCTGTGAAAACATCAAACAGAATATTTTTCATCAGGCTGAATAAAAGGATCTGGTTAAAGTACATATAAGTTTAAGAATTAAACAACAGTCGGCTGATGGGTGAAGGCTCTTTGCACAAAGCGGCTGTCGCGGCGTGGGGCCGGTGGCCGTGCTGTGACAGCACGGTGGTGGTGCTGTCACACACCCCGGGGGGCCGTGCAGCACACAAGCATCCCTGCGAGCACCCCTGGCACCCGCCGGCAGAGCGGCGCGGGAGCCCGGCGCTGCTGATGTGCCTCGGTGGCAAGCGGGGTGCCCCTGAGACTCTGCGTCCCGCAGCCCTTCTGGTGGGGGAGAGACCTGAAGGGAGTGAAGGTGGGGGCTGAGCAGGTGGGAGATGGAGCTGGGAGCTACAGAAGATAGGGGTACGAAGCTCCATCCCCACTTGCAGAGCTACTCGGCCTTTTACCTGCCAGTCACTCATCAGTGTGCCCCAGTCCCCATCTCAATTAGCCCATCTGCTCTGCTGCAGCCTTCCTTTACCCTCCACCACCCTCCAGCTGAGAGCCAGAGCTCTGTGATAACCACCTCCCTCTTTCCTCAGCGGTGGAGCCGGAGCACAGGTCCTACTTCTCCAGCCCTTGTTGGGTCCCTAGGTCTCCTTCCCCGGGCAAACCCCCAGCCCACAAGCTACCCTCTCCCACGCGCGGAGGGTAAAGCTCTACCCCTTCTCACCCTCCCTCCCCCATTTGTCCTCCAGCACCCTAGATAATGTTTAGTTTCATTGCAGAAATCTTGGTTAGGCAAAAAAGGTAAAATTTTACTTTTATTATTATTACTGTTACCACTCTCCTTGTCTTTTTAGACAGAAGTACTTTGATTTTGCTGGAGTGGAAAAAATATGCTTTTTCCTTCTTGAGTGACTGAAACTTTGTTAGATTGCAAAGGTAATTTATTTTGTTCTTCTCAGGTGAGCTGAGAATACTCTTGGCAGCAAGAGTATTCCCTGTGAAACTGTGTAGAAGGAAAAGGATTTTAAATATCAAAAAATCCATGCAAGTCTCCATTTCAAAAATCCAAGCAAGCCACAACATTGCATCATTTTTCTTTCTTTCTGTCAGCAGATGCCTATGAGTTTTCACACCAGGCCAACTTTGAATTGTGTTTTGCTTCTTTGCCCATGGAGCATAATCAGAAACCTGGGGAGATTTCATGAAAAACACAAAATGCCTCCCTGAACAGCGAGGATTAAATAAAGCAGGCCAAATGCCAGGCAGTTGAGAGGAAAGATGAGCTGCAGAAGAAAGACGAGTTGTGAGTTTGCTGTTGGCAGGCGAGGAGAGGACATGGAGGGGAATTGTGGCCTGAGCCTTCACAAAGAGCTTCCCGCTTCAGGCGCAGCTCAAGGCGAAGGTTGATCTGGAGGATTCAATGTACAGGTGATCAGCAGGTCCAGACTTGAGAATAAATTCAGTCCCATACCAATTAGTACAAATGGGTCCTGAGGAAAACTGAAAGCCATGAAAGCCAAGTGAAGCAGAGAACAACAGCTGACTTCCCAGACAATGCATCTAGCAGTGTAAAGGAGTATTAAGATACTGGTATTCTCAACGTTCACAGTAGCTGCAAGGCCCTTGTATAATACTGACACGATCTGAAGGGGTGTTTGTTTAAGTGAAAACCATATCCAGTGTTTTAAGTAGGTCAAGTTCAAAGCCTAGTCAATATTTGAAAAATCTGTGCAAGTTAAAGAGGCAATGAGAAAAATTAGCATGTGAGCCCACTAGAGCTTTTCTTCTCAACTGCACTTTGTATGGGGAAAATGAGGACAGTACACAATGAATCGGTATTTGTGTCCCAAATACCCAACTCCTTCTCTGATTTTCCGTAGGGAAAAAAAAGAAAGAATTCAGAAACACTTTTTCTGAGCTCTTACTTGATCATCCTTTTTTCTAAATTGGGAAATGGAAACTTTGATTTCCCACCATAACTTTGCCAGAAAAACCAAGAGCTAAAAGTGAGTTTTATTTAACCTAATTCCCAAACTTTTACCATACATCCTAATTACAGTGTATTGCTGTGACTTGGAAAAGCTGGAGACCAGATATATGCACCACAAAATATAGACTATGGATGACAGGAGAAGCCTTTCAAGCCAATAACTAAAACTGTTTCTTCATTTACAAAAAGCTGCAGCAGAAGAATGATCTAAGTGATGTGGGGGATGGCAGGCAGGGAAGGAAGGGAAGAAAGGAAGGACAGCTCATGCCAGCTTGGGCCATGACATTTAGGCATAGTTTCCCTTATCTTCCTCTTTAGCCAGTAGACTTCCAGAGAGCAGCTCAGAGCAGATGCTGTGAGTCATTTTTTGGCAGACCCTCTGGATCAAGTACATTGGTATTTCAGTTCGGATCAGGAGTGCACTTTAGGAGGGACTGTCCTGATTGCTCCCACTTACAACACTGGTTTTCACAGCAGAGCAGCTCTTGGCTTCCTTCCAGGTGAAACCAAGCTGGAGGAGGCACTCCAGGGGGGCACCTAAAGTGCTACAGACATGAGTGTGTGCGTGCTTGGCATGCAGGACTGACCAGGTCTAGTCAGATAAAATGTGTAAAATGTGGAGATGTGGTCCTCAACACTGACTGTTTTGCTCTGTAGACCCATGTCTGTGGGTCCACACTACTTTTTACCGTAGGCACAGCTTCTGTCTCTGGGCATGCGGAGAGCCTAAAGAGCACCTGGCTCAAGCAGTTGAGTTCAATACCCAAAGGTAGCTGGTGTAAACATCCCCCAGTGCAACTTTCAGCTGCCCCTGCTCTAAAAGCCAATACCATCCCTGCAATGCCCACCAGGATGCCCTCAGAAGGACATGCTGCTGCAGGGACACATCCCAGCATGCAAGCTGAGACTGCACATGAGCTCTGCCATGTTCAAGAGATGCATCAGGAACCACAGACACTTTCACACCTTGGTCACCATTTAAACTTTGATTTGATATACAGTCACAGCTGCAAGCTGTCTTTAAGGCAATTTGCTGGAAATTAATTTATGGAGTCAGTGCAAGAACTTGTGGGTTAGTCTCCCGATCATAGCCAAGCATGTTTCCATGTTTCATCCAGGTGCAAAACTCTTGCTGAGAGGGAGTAACCAAGGGCCTTGGTCAGGAAGGGTTTCGGAAGCAGGTTCATGATTTTCAGACCAGCTGATGGAGAGGAAGATGGAAAGGAAGCAAGATACCAGGTGGAAAGACAGCACAGTTATTGCCTGGGTGCTGTTTTGCAAAGCTACACGAAATCTGGATTCTGTGAGGCTAAATGACAAAATTCCCACTGATGTTAGTGAGGCCAGAATCTGATCCTTGTGAGTCTGGGATCATTACCCTGGAGCTTTTCATCAGTATTTGATCCAAGTAAACCAGTGGACTGAAAACTGAAACCAAACTGCAGTAGAATTCTACATTTCAGCAAGCAGAGAGTCAACAAAATGAACATAAAAGTCAAACAATATTTATTTATTTCAGATTTTCTTCATTTTATTCTTACAAGAACATAATAGGGCTTGGCTATGCATTTCTGTGTTCAGCTGTAATTCTAGCTGTGATACCAAGTTCATACCCAAGTTTAGCCAAGAAAATGAACCGACCACAAATTGGAACAGCAGTTTTAAGCTAATGCTATTGGTTATGTTTCTAAAAATGCTTCAGATATGAGACATGTTAAATAATATTTTGTTAAGTTAAACACTTGCAAGTCTAAGGAGACAGCAATACAGAGACATACATTATTTTTCTTATATTTGATATTCACTTTAGAGACATAAGGATTTTGTCAGTGCCACAGCACAAACAATGAGTTATAATAAAAGCAGGGACAAGGGCAACAGTCTTTGCGTAAGTTTGAGACACATTTCGTTCTTTCAAAAGAAAAACATGGTGTCAGTACAGTTAAATAATTGCACTGCTTTGGAAAGTTCGCTGTAGTTTTCCATAYGCAAATACACGCAAATTCTGTAAAAGAAGTGAATACTAACAAATGGTCTTAGCTGCCTCATACTAATTCCCAGGCAACACTGATGTGCTTCAGTTTTACACTTCACTAAGGATAAACAATGTGGCAAAACATTAAAAGCTATGCAAACACGGTTTCAGGGTCTCATCTATGAGATCCTTTTGAAAACAATATTTTTTTCTTACCTAATGCCCTCACAAGAGTAGATTTCTCATTACATTTCTGCCAACTGGAGAATTCCAGTCAAGTGAGAAGAAATAATGAGCAACATTACACCGACCAGAGAAAAGAATATATGAGAAATGCAAAGTATTCCCCACTACCCGTGCTGCATAAATATACACCTTCCAGGGAGAAGAGAGAAAAGGTAGCAAGGCAATTACTCTGCACACACCTAGCCTGACCCCACAGTCAAGATGTAGAGACTCATTTGTATACACAGCTGCCTGTGTTTGTAAGCCCCTCYGGGATGGTGATGTCCCTTCACTGCTTGTTAAATGAAAAAGAGGGACTGAAGACAAAGAGAATCCTTTGGCCTCATGAGAACGTGAGTGTTTGAGTGGTTTGCCTCCTTCCCTGGAGGCGGTGGTGTCCTGTGAGCTATCCTTACCTTTGGAGGACCTATAAGCCACCCCCAAACACCTCAGAGCCACAGAGTGCAAGCAGGGTATCACCTCTTGTGCTATTTTCCCTAGCAGATAAAACTTCTGCATTTATTTTTGTGCTTGAAAGGAGTCTACAGATCACTTGGTCTTTGCCATGCCGTAGAAAAGGAGTATCCTACCTGCCTTCAGAGATACACTCCCAGTGCCCCAGTCTGAAACGCTTCTATGACTGATCCATTTAGGCTCCAAAGCTTTGGGTACGTGCTGAATCAAACATGGATTTGATACTGTTGAAGCTATTTAAGTTATCCATACAGTATGAGCAGTGTGTATGCTCATACTTTCATTGCAAAATTCCTTAATTCTTAGTGTCATTACTAAATATGAATATTTGGCCTAGGCTTACTCAAACAGCCCTGGGGTCTGGAGAAACTTTCACATTTGTCTGAGTTTTATCCTCAGGCTGAAATGTATTATCCCAGGTAGTTTTGACCAAAGAATGACCCAAGAAACCAGTAAGATCACAACCTTGCTTGAGTTTTGAGCAGTTCAGAGAAGGTCTTATAAGACAAGGAGTCTGAAAGGCACATTAGGCAGTATCAATCGGACTCAGATTGGCAAAGTCAGGTCAAATTCAACTGCTGCTGTAAGGTTTTGGTTTCAAAACTCAGATGTGGGAAAAGAGGACATTAAAATGGAGTTGAACAGTCAATAAAAACCCAAATCAGGATTTTTTTTTCACTTAGCACATGTGTTTTTTTCACAATACTTCTTGCAGCCGGTTTGATAGCGTACCACTGCAGAACTAACACTGTCAGAGCCAACTACGTGTACTGCAGCATACAATAAATTAAGGCACTACTGTGAGAAAGTTTGCCTCAAGGTTGTATTTCTAACAGACATTAAGGCCATAGGATGGAAACAAAAATCTATGAAACAAGCATTAAAGAGATGCATTCACACAAGTTAAAAAATTAAACGGAGGGCAATATTTTTGGTGCAAGCAAGGGAGAATACCAAATATACTGCACTGAATCAAGTTTCTGGTGATCATTAGCTTTAGCCACTAGTCTGAGATAGCTCTGAAATCTTTCTGTGAGCTCTTTTTTTCTAAAGCCATCCTTCTCTTCCTTCTCCATTGCGGGGCAGAGCTAAGAGCTTCTTGATTTGTCTTCCCTCCCTTCCCTTCTCACCCTTCCCTTCATGTCCATAGGAGAGCAGGCTTCATCACTTTGGCTGGTTACAGAATGGCTAGTTTATGGTAGTGACATTATGATTTTGGGATACAGGATGAAGTCCCTGCCCCAGGGAGCTGCCAGAGTGTGGAAACATGATGTGGGTAATCACTGGAGAGAGAAGGAAAGCCGTGTGAATGTGTGCAAAGGGGAAGGGAGAAGAGGAAAGCTCCCCAGGGCCCAGCTAATAGGGCTGTATATCGGTAGGACAGATGTTTATTTCTTGCATCTTCTCTTCTTTCTCTCACATGCACACAAACATGCTCATTTAAAGATTGCAAGCAAACACAAGCATTGTCTTTCTTGTAGGACCAAATCAAAAGAAGAGATTGATTATGAGGATTTGGCTATAGCAAAGGGAATACTTAAAGCTGCTGGAAAAACAAATTGCTTTTTTACATCAAAGTTCACTTATATTAAAAATGTCCCACTGTGTGAATTCCTCTGTGAAAAGAAAGCAAGAAGGACTGAGGTTGGAATTAGCTCTGGTAAAGTGTAAAGAACTGAGGCTTTCCAGAATTCAAGAGCTGAGAAGGATTACATTTAAAAAAAAAAAAAAAAAGCAAAGAAACACACTTTCAATCTAACACATTTCAATTACTGAAATTATTTAATATTGGACCTTAATTTATTTAAGCTTCTTACTTTGACAAGAAGTTACTGCACATGGAAAGATTTAGAGCATATAGTGTTCCTTCTGCAATGACTTTGTTCATTGGTATGTAATATAAAGAGCTTTCCATGCTCCCTTATCACTGGGAAATCCACTGGAAAAGAATAATTTTTCAGACCTAACCCTCCACAGCAGAAGTGAGATCAGACTCTATGTACATATTTTGAGGCTGTAGTTAACGAGCAGAATTAATTGCATTAGTCTTGTAAAGGCCTCATCTTTCCCAACCTTGAATTCACACTTTAATGATGTTTTATGATGTGAAGTCTTCTGATCTTGAATAGCACCATAGTTAAAAAAAAAATCTCCTATTATCACTTTATCTGTCAGAGAATAACTAGATGCTCAAGACAATTTTGCTGGGGAGAAAAAATTGGGGAAGTGATGAGAGAAATAAATTATCTGTATGGGTGTCACTTTGCCTTCTTGACTAGGTCCCTGTAATGAAAGAGATGTTGGGATCTGTGCTTATACAAATTCAGGCAACTTAACGCTTCCTTAGGAAGCAGAGGTGAATATCAAGGGTCGGGATAAACTGTATGGGTTCAAGGCACGAGCCAGACAAGGAGACTACTCATCGTGGCTGGGCCCCCAGCTGTGAGGATTTTCCCTGTGGCAGCAGGCTGGGGCTGAGCAGCAGGCTGATGTCCGACTGGTGGGATCGGCCCTTCGCGTGAGCCTCTGCTCGGCCCTTTCCCTCATCCTGCTTACAAGCAGCCAGCAAAACCACCGTGCTCTGCGGAAACTGACAAGGCAGATCCGTATTGATTGCTCCCAGATTTCTGCCTAAGAGGAAGATGTTTTCTATTATCATAAAATAATTCAGTCTTTTGAAATTCCAGTTCTTGGAGGGTAAAGTACTTCCAGCTCAGACCCTTCCTCTGTGGCCATTTTTGGAGGTTACCCATCTAAGGAACCCTGTGATGGATATTAGACCACAGTTCAGTGCAGTATTTTTAAAATTCATCATGTGTATGGCTCTATGTGCATAAGTGCTTTGCTAAATCAGGGTACCTTTGCATGGCTCTCACATTCAAGGCAAGCTAAGCCCCCGAGCTCCAGGCAAAGCCGCAGAAGGAAAAGGCATTGGTGACAAAGCAGGGCTTCCTGCTCTCCCTGGTGACCTTGCAGGACTGCTAAACACCTTTTTTTCCAAGGAAATGGTGTGCAGCCTTTTCAGCCAGCTGGCAATTCATTAGAGGATGGCTGCATGTGGCAGCCTTCCACCCCACACCATGAGGAGGGGGAAGAAGGCGCAGGGCAGTCATTCTGCCCACACCCAGCCAAAGGATAGAAAAAGAGGTCTGCGGAGAGCAGACTGCTGCTGCCGCCCCAGTATGATGCCAGGTCACCTGCAAGCCGCCTGGGAAGGAGATACATGCAGATGGGTGTCCCAGCAGGCTCCTGTCCTCATGGCTGCCTAGTGCTGTGCACTGCTTAAAGGGTCTCATCAGCCATCTGTAGACTGAGGATGGGGGGATCCCCTTATCCTTTTGCTTATTAGCTGCTAATTTGCTTCTGTAAAGGGATATTTCAGTCTTGGGCTACAGTCAAGACAAAACCCAATTTGCTGGACATTATGATTTAAGATCAAAAATACCCAGAGCATTCAAGAACAGACGATGCTCAGGGATGCAGTGAAAGAGGAATGCTGGCAGGGAGCGAGGAGGAGAGTCCAAATGCAACTTGGGCAAAAGCAAAAAGAAAAAGGATGGCAGGCTGCTGCCGTCCAGGCCTGCAGAGCTCCCACTTCTTGCAGAGGCAGCAAGGAGAAGAGCGTGTTTCACAGCTGTGAAAAACCACAAGTCTCTTCTGTCTGGAAATACCAGTGCATCTCCTGGCTACAGCACAGAGATTGCTTTCAGAGAGATATCCCAACATCTCACAGTATCAAGGTTCATTTTGTTGTTGTTTTTTTTTTTTTTTCTTTTTATGGATTATTGGAGCAGTTAAGAGCTTCACCTGAGCTCAAAACTACCTGGAAACGGAGGAAAAAAACCAAGCAAAGTTCCAGCTGCATTTTATTCTGTATCTGCAAGCAAAGTGTTCCAAGGAAAATGAAGATGTGCGGAAAGCTTATCTCACTATTGACAGTGGAAACCTCTGAGGCATTTCAGGTGCTTTATAGCTTTCAGTTAACTCAAGCAGGGAAAGTTAACGATAAAATGGTAGCATGGAAATGTTAAAAGTGCCAAACTCCACACAAAAATGAACAGGAGAGAAATCAACACAGCAGGGCTTATGAGGAGCTCACATAAGCTTGCTGTTCCTGCTGCAATGCTTGTTCTAACCAGATGAAAAAGAGACGCAAACATTCCTTGAAACTGTGAACTGGAGGAGTGAAATTTATTCATAATTTAATCGCTTAAACCAGTAACCTTCATAAAGATGTCCAATGAGCACAGAGCACGTTGTTAAAAACAATTCAAGATACAAAAGCTGTCAATGACAGCGTTGCCTGCTCTGAGGTAGCACTGAGAGCAAAGCKGGGACTCCTCAGGGCCGGGCGGTGGCCGCACTCCTGCGCGGCAGCGGGGTGCAGGCTGSAGCGCGACGTCGCAGCGCGCGGGGGGCGAGGTGCCAGCACGCACTGCTGTACCCCCGGCTCCTTCGGTCACAGGGACAGCGATGAAGTGGTAAAGTGTCCTTCAGCTCAACCTATGCCATTTCTCAGGAAAAGCAGTGAAGGTGGTCATTTGGTGAATACGCAGCTTACAGTCCACTGGGGTGCCACGGAAAGGGAGATCTTTGGTCTCCATAGGCACCTACCTCTCTCTGTTGACTTGATAGGGCACTTGCATAGTTGAGGAGTGCTTCAYTAGGCATGTGAAATAAAGCGGTGAATGAGGTGCCGCTGACAGGTGGATCGAACTCCTCCCCAAAAGACAATACTTTCAGTTTACAAAGGAGGAGTAAGGGTACAAAAAAATTCCTGCCTGTATTTATGGGACAAGTTAGCTGAAAATGGGTACAGGCCTTCAATGGATGCCATGCAAAACCAGGTCCAGAAACTAGAGAATATTTTTTCCAGCACAAATGCAGGATTTGGAAATTGAATGCAAACCTAGAAGAAACAGGGTAGCTGCAAATATGCTCTCTAGGATGTGCTGCATACAAATTTGTACATTGCCTTTCCTGCCCACCTAGAAACAACCCTGGAGCACCTTGAAGGAACACTTTGCCCCAGTCCAGGGACAACAGCTATAGAGCATTTGATGAAGTTGCTGTAGAACAGAGTCCAGAATTAAAACTTGCAAATGTGAAAAACAGCCTAAGAAGTCTCATAAAAGCCACAGGCCAAGACTACTAGGCAGAAAGTGATAAAGTACTTGCCCATCCTGCCAGGAAAACAGGTGTCTATGGGATTCCTCTGCCATCCAAAGGAGAGCTCTCAGCTCTAGACAGAGCTTTGCTTAGAGACACCAGGATGCTAATCCCCTAGGTAACACAGGAAATTATGTTTAAAAAAATGTTAGGAGCTAATATAGAGACTTAAAAATCTAAGATAAGAGTCCTGTGGATATTAGCACTTATGACAGCCACTGCTCCCTTGAAAAAAAATGTAAGCATAGATTATTATTTTTTTAAATTTAATTTAATAGTTATTCTAAGCTATTTCATTTGTTCCCTTGAGATAATTTTTCTAATGGATATTAGAGTCCAAAAGACTTGTGTTCATGTCAAGTTCGTTATCAGTCGATGTGTCTGATATATTGTTTAACAATTTAATGGCATGAGTTCAAGTGGTTTGCAGCAAAGCAGAGGTTTGGACATGAAACCTGCAGTCTGTATCACATCAACCCAGGGGACTGGTGGAAATGGAGTAAGAATAAAACACCAAGTAAAACAAGGTGGACTCAAACACGGATTCATATTTTATGTAGCAGAATTAGAGGACGTTGCCAGTAAAACACACATGACCACAAGCTGATGGTTTATTTAACAGAAAACTGAGTATCAGAACACCTACAGTGTCAGAAATTCATGTCAGAAGTGGGATATGCAAGCATATAAAGAAACAGATAAGGCCAATCAAGGGAAATTATGATTTGGGGTCAAAGGAAGGGGGGACAACAGCCCAGGTGCAACTGGGGCTGGAAACTAATGCTTGCAAAGAGAGATGTGGCTGGTTGGAGAAGTTGTCCAGCCTCCTGGGACATGCAGCAATGGACAAGACTTCTCCTCCTGTAGAGGATCTCTTCAGAGGGCATTGGGTCTGCTCCTTTACCCGAAGGCTCACATGAGCCCTATTGGGGCAGGCTAAGGACAGGGTGCTGGATTGACTGACTTCAGCCCCTCGTGTCTGAAGGGAGACCCAAAGGTTCACGTAGCTGTGGAAAGCACCTCAAAGGTTAATCGAACGCAGTCAGTGAGTCCAAGAGACCTCTTCAGTGGAGCACCTAAGTGACTCCTTCTTCCCATGTAACATTGTGCTGCTGTATGTAATATTATGCCAGAGAAGATGCAGTCTAGCCAAATTTTTATTTACCCTTTATGTGGCATGGGAGCAGATGGGTTGAACAAAATCTGGAGGGAAACCCAAGGTTCCTGGTCCCTCTTCTCCCCAGGACTGGTGTTGCCAGCGCCACTGTTCCAGGCGTACTAGCACATCAGAAGCCTGTTTGTGCTTTCAGACCCTTAAAATCTTTACAACAGTATTCATTTCTTGTGGGTTTCCCAATAAGATAAAATACCAAGGACAAATCAAACAGCAAAGCATGAACTATTTTATTTCTCCCCACTTTCTATTACTAAAAGAGCATGAGAAGCACTTGAGGGCAGTTTGCGGAGTGCATCTACCATCCAATATGACAAGTAGGTTAATTGGAATGAAAGAAAATGTGACCCTTGACTACAACTGCCCCTTAAGGATATTGAGTTTAATGTTGTTGTTATTGTGTTCTGCAACATCGTGAGGCAAAACACAGCGACAGGCTCTTCTCAGCACAGGAACTGTTCTTAACAAATGGAGCTACACCAAGTGACTTGGATCAAATTTGACTAAATCTTGCCCCAAGAAATCTTTCCCTAGAAAATCCTGTAGCACTCGCAAATATTTTAGAAGTGAAAATGCTGGGTGTCCAGCTCAGCGGAAAAGCACATGGGCTATAAGAGAGCAATACGATATGCATCTTGCAGGCAGGAGAATGTGTGGATCACCTGCCATTTCTGCTGCTGGCTGCATGTGCAAAGGAATCAGCTCGGTGACTTCGTGTGAATGTTGAGGGGGAAAATAGTCATCTTTTTTCTTTTTTTCCAAGAGGGAGAAGGCATTGCAAGAAAATGTGTGCAAATTAATGTTAAAGAATGGTGATTTTTAGTCTAATTCACTTGACTGTTCTGCTCTGTTGAATGCGACACAATCTCTATGGAAATTCAGACAGTAAGGGTTGGGGCTACACACATTCAAATTTGAGTTGACCTCATTACAGCTCAGTGTTAAAACCTGTTACTAACATGGCTAGGAGCTTATTCTCGTAAATTGGTCCTCCAGTTTCTATGGGACTGCTCCATAGAATCAGGTTTTGAAGAAGGAAACGAGTTGTACTCACAGCACTGGGATTTCCTGCGTGCCTAACTGGGAAGCATGTGGAGATGCCTGATTTTGCTCCCTGGCTGATGTCCCTGCAGGCTGATGCCTCCTTCCCTCCCCTCTTGCCCCCACGCAGCACCAACCAGAGGAGGGCTGCACTGGCAGAGGAGGATGGTGGGTGGTGGAATCCCACTGCTGTTGCCCCAAGACCTGAGTGAGACTCACTTGGTCTTGTCGCTGAGGCCTGTTCTTGGCTGTGCATTGAAGATCACTGGGAACCAGGTCCCAGCTCTGGCAGGAGCTCCTGCCTGGAAATGCCTTCCTGAGGCAAAGGATCTGGGCGAGGGCACAGCTGTGGACAAAAGGCCACCTGCAAGGTCATAATACTCCCAAGAAAAGCCCAAACTGTGGGAAATGGTAAGAAAGGCAGTGTTAGCAAGAGGAAGAGAGAAAAACATGGTCTGAGAAGATCCTGAAATCAGCTGGGATGTGTATACCAGCTAGATCTGGAAGCGCTAGCAGGATTTTCTTCTAGGCAAAGGCTATTTTTAGTTGGGGGATGTGAACAGTAGTAGCATATAAAAGTAAAGAAATAAGGTCTCAAGAGTAAGCCATGCACAAAGCTGAAAAATATATTTGTAAATAGAAATCAATCTACCATACCTATGATTTTCTATATTGTACCTGCTACAGTAATCCTTAACTGAAACTGGAAAAAAAGATTGCTCACCTTTGCAGAGGAGGTACCAGGAAAAAAGGCAGAAAAGAATTCTCTCTGAAATAAGCATACCCATGAAGACCTGAGAGCTGGACTTAAAAAGGGAAACATTGTCCTTGTTCCCTCTCCTTGTCACGAAACAAGATTGACCCAAATAACAAGTTTTTGTACATCCATTTGCATATTAGCTGCATTATTTCACCTCATACAGAATCTGTTCCATAGGTTCAGTCGTACATGTGTCACTGGCTTCACTGGGAGCAGTATTGGTACCCTGCCTTGGACTATCTGAACAATAAGCAATAAAACCGTAAGTGTTCCTTAGCCCCTAGTCTGTTCTCTGGCAGCAGAGAAAGGTTTCAAAAGTCTTCAAAAGGGGAATTATTAAATGAGATGAAAGTATTTTTCAAACTGTGGTAGAGGTTGACCTGTGACCTGGTGAATGGTGATTTGAATATTTTGAATTATCTGAACATTTTTTACATCCTTCTTGGGTTTCTTTGGAATTTATAAACCACTTTGCTGAAGGGTGCAATCGCAGGGGATTATTAGCAAAAGCACCCAGGGCACCTAGGCACTTACCCCCTCTTGAAATCTTACCGGAGATGCCTGCCTTACATCAATGTAGGCCTTAGGGAAACAGACCAGTGGTGGTTATTTTTGACACCTCCACAGAGGACAGTGAATTTAAAAGCACGGTCTGATAAGCTGCTCCTGTTGCTGGTGCGGGTTACCTGTTCTGCCCTGCTGCAGCTGTTTGTTACTCCTTTACTCTCCCGGCCGCTGGTCTCCCCTGAGGCGCACCACCTCAGCTCTGCTGGTGTGGCTTTGCCTGGTCACTCCCTACGTGAGTGATCTGTTGAATGATCCCTTTTGCCTTTATCAAAAACAAAACCAAAAAATCCCCAACCCCTTTATATTAGAAGCGGGCTTTTAAACCTGAGGGTTAATGACATCAGAGGAATGATTAAACCAGAAGAGCTAATTCGGCAGCATATCGGACAGTGACTAGAGTAAAATAAAGACTAAACTCAGATCACCAGTACTCCACTCAGTTTGTCTGTCTGGGATCCTACATATTGTGGATACTACTAGTGAACTAGTTCTTGAACCAGTTTCTGCATGTTCAAGAACCTTAGCATCGTTTTGCACATACATCTCTGGGAGCTTTCCTACCTCGCTGTTCCAAGAAGCACTTTTTTTGGTTTGATATTTGCAGCATGCAGAGTGACTGGAAAAAACAGAACAAAATAAACTGACTTTTTGCTAGTACATGAAGAAAGCAGAAAGGAAAGAAATGTTATTGTTCTTAGATAGACCTGAAAGTAATAGCATTGTACAGATAAAGAAATATTTGGAAACACATTAGCACTGTGATATTCCAGCTGGGACATGGAAATAACTTGTCTTGTTGGTGCTCGTTTTCAGACAACAGAAATGAAATCATGTCTCCAGCACGGAAAGGTCAGCCAACAAGATTTTGCTAAATTCATCAAACTGTGCTCCCCACTGAGTAGCTATCACTGGTGTGCACTGAAGTAACATAGGGGCTGATGGTGTTTTCACCCAAACAGCACAGTGTGGCCAGAATAGAAGCTGAAAAAAAATGCATTGATCTTTTCATTTCCTGTGTACTGAGAAGTAGGATTCCCTAGATGAAACTTAGCACATATCTTTCTTTCCTCCCCCGTCTTTCATCTGGCAAAAAACACTTAGTGGCTTTAGAAAGAAACCACTGTTCCAGCCAGCATCACCTGGCAGTAACAAGATGCAAGAAAGTTCTCCAAGATTTCGGTTCAATATTTTATTGAGCAATAAAATATGACTCTTCTCCTGAAACCAAGAAGTAAGAAATCATTCGGTACAAAATTGTGTAAGGAGATCCTCACACATTTTGAAACTGGTTCAAAGCTACAACCATAATTGTCACAGCATCCACAGATTAGATGACATTTACAACAGTTTTTAATTAAATTTACTTAATTTAGATATTTATCAGCCAGAATCCATTGGCACACTTTCTTCCAGCTTTTTTAAAGGTTAAATGAGCAATATGTGTAATGAGGTCTTTAAGGGAATACAAATTGTGTCAGCCTCGAATTATCCCAAAAGCCAGTACTGTGCTGGAGGATTTGTAAAGCGCTGGCAGAGGGGAAGGTGCCTCTTGCTCACTCTGCTGACACCAGAGTGCAGTGTCCGACCTTCACACTGGCTGCTCCTGCCCAGGTCGGAGCCTGTGGTGTGATCACAGCGCAGAGTTATCTCGCTCCAGGACAATAATACGTTCACAGCTCCAGCCTCTCATGAATGCCACTCATACCGCTGCTTCCAGGGGTCTTGAAAATGCCGTGAAGTAGTGGCTGAGGAAGGTTTTGTTAAAGACTCCTCAGGAGGCACCGAGCTGGGACAAGACCTGCTGAAGTGTGGTGGAGTGGCAATAGCGAAAGAGTAGTGCAAGCCCAGCTGGCTGAGGAGATCCTTTGCATCTCTGGAATAGCTGAAATGCTTTGCTGAAGTCGGGTTCAGGGGGAGGAGAGCAAGGAAAGGAATGCGCTCTTTTCATCCCTGCGCTGAACACCAATCCTCTCCTTCCTTTACATCACGAGTGTGATGGCATGGCACCACTGCACCTTTTAAAAAGTATATGGTGAAGCATGTCTTGGAAAGAACATTATTACAAGCCAGCACAAAGCAGAATGAAATGCACTACTCTGAAAAGGGCAATTACAGTGAAACTACATATGAGAGTTGCAGATGGACGCAATATGTAGTTGAATGACTAACGAGGAAACACAGTAGATGGCCTCCTAACAGCACATGGACCATATGGTACAGCAAAACTTGGGGAATCGTTCTCATCAACGTGGCAGTTTTATAAACGCCAAGGTAAAAAAAMCATATAAGTTCTTTTGAAAATCCCACTGAGTATCTCATCTCTAGCTGACAGATTTGTTCAAAGCTAGCCTTATGGGTTTAGCTATTACAGTGTTGAATATGGTGAGAATAAGATAGGATAGAATAGAAGAGTCGAATGAAAGTCCACACAAGACAGCAGTATTCTGCTAAATTCAGCGTCACTGAATTCACTAAATCCGGCATCAGCACTGATTAGATATTAACCAAGTTATTTTCATGAGTTTTTACTTCTTCACACAATTTGGTGATGAGTTGCATCTAATAACACAGAATACTTAATCACCCTACATGCTAGAAATAATCAACCCTGATTCTTTCTGTCAGACTATGTATTGCAATTGTGCAGGAAGGACTTGCACCACAGATAACTCACCCATGTTTAAATGTACCAATCATTGAAAATAAATACTCAGATAATCTGTGCTGGCAGATACTGGGGAAGATGGAACTGATAGCAAAGAATGACTGAGGAAAAAGGGCTCAGTGGTGAACTTCCTTTTGCATTACCCATCCACAGGTAAAATCAGCATTATTATTGAATTATAGGTTGCTGAGCTTTTTAAAGAAAACCTGCAGGTACTATGGATAAAATATAGATAACATATCCTTATTTTTGGGTCCAATTGCAATGGTGTTAATCAGCTTTACTTCCACTCTATCTGCAGAAAGTCACTGGGACCAAAAAGAAGTGTTCATCCATTCCTTATGACTGATGTCTGTACGATATGATTGAACAATCAACATGTGTTGAAAATTTGCTTTTGCATTTCGTTCACTGAGCTTCTCAGAACTGGTGGTTGATCTGGGTCCTCCAGCACATGACATCTAAAGGGATGCCTGGTTGCCACTCTGATTTAAATGCCTCTTCTTGGGCATGCACGCTAATTACTTTTGGTCCTGGCCATATGTATGCCACAGTCTTTAAGTCTTGCTGTCTGATGGCGGAGTTCTCAGGTTGTATTGGTAGCTTCTTGWCAAAAGCTGTGGCTAAAAGATAAAAAACGTATCCTTGTGATGGGTTCAGCGACAGTACCAGGCATTTAGTCTTTGCTCAGTTTGTCACTTGTCTTTGACAGTGTCAAAACCACTGCTCTGAAGTCTGAGGTCCTGAGCTCATTGTGCTTGTCTTATTTGATCCTGATTATCTTAAACAATTTGACGAGACAGTGGGAAATGGAAACATGACATTTATTATTCTGAAGAATGAAGGATTTTATGTTCTAGCATATTTTTGGCAAAATGCAGTGAGAGAGTCACATTTAAGGATATAGCAGACAGCTCTTAAGCAATATGCTAACCTATTTCTTTCTGTCCAAACCGTAAGCTATATGACAGCTGCCTTTCTAATGAGAGAAATGCAGTAATCATTACTTGTATGTAGTGGTTGGCAACAGTTGTTTGAATTTCTGGTGAGCATAACTCTCTGATCTGTTTTTCTTGTGGTAGTTTACATACAGTTTCTAAAGTTTGCATTGTTAGTCATACCTATATTTAGAACTTTCATTAGTGATGACTCAAGACAAGCAGAAAAAAAATAAAGAGAAAAGATATGACTGTAAAACTCAGCAGTGGTGAGAAAAAACTGTATCCTGAATTTCGCTCTGTGGCAGTGTGCATCTTGAATTCAAATTGGAATTAATTTAAACAGTCAAAAATGTTTTTAAAATAATTGACAGTGCAAAGAAACTAATTTATAAGCTGATTTTTAAACACCGATTTTTGCTTTAATTGCTGTAAGTGCTTTCTTTTCCTGATTAAAAAGGAGCTAGGGTAGCTTAAGGCAAATGTATTCCATTATTCACTTTAAATAAAGAGCTCTGATTTCATTTGCCAGGTAGGAGGGGCAGATAGGATGTTGGTTCAACTTTACACCATAGAAGGGACAGTAAGTCAAGTCAGATTTTGCTGAATTGTTTTCTTTTTAGAATATATAGCGTGCGTCTAGAAAAACATGCATATTCTTCTCCCCTGTTCTCTTGAATGCTCCTGACAGTGGCCTTTTCATGTTGGCATAGGAAGACCAGGGAGCTTCATGCAGACTGGGGCCTTTGCTATTGCGGTCCTGAATAGCACAGCAACATTCAATTTGAATGAGCCAATGCATGTGGATTTCTATGGTGATGGTAAAGAAACTGCAGGCAGCATGGCATAGCAAGGTTTGGTTGGCCTGAGCCGTAGTTCTCTGGGTGAAATTGGGTGCCCCTTCCAGAAAACTGCCTGTGCTCATTTTTGCCTTCCCTTGCCTGGCTAGAACAGCACCCTGGTCCTCCGGCGTGATGGTCTCCTTGCGGTCCCACTGGCTCTCCTGTCAAGAGCTGTGACCCTGCACAAATAAACAAAGCACAGGTGGCTTAAGAAAAGGTTGCAAAGATCTCTCTTACAGCCTCATGGTCTTTATGTAGCCACCTGGATCTTTAATATCCTGTGGTATTTCATATTAATAATCAATGAAGTATACAGAGTGGGGTTTTTTATAGAAACAAACCAACTGTGAAGAGAATAAAAAAATTACTGTGAAAAGAAGGGAACAGGCAAGGAGAAGAAAGAAAGATACTAGGAAAAATACTGTATTTTCTTTATCTGTATCTTAAGAGCATCATGGGTAAATTGTGGTTAGTATGTGGATTATGTAAGACATTGGCCTAATTCTGCCCATTTTTATTCCAGTACTGCCCTTTGACATACTCTGTGAAGGTGAAACTGCAAAGTTTCAGCCAATTTCCTAAAAAAAGGAGTTTCCCAATTTCTGCATTATTTTGAGGGTGAGATGCTGCCCATAATTAATTCAGTCAGTTGGATACCGCAAGATGACTCCTAGACGTATTTCAAAAGAAAAGATGAATTTATAGTTGGTGTAAATTAGTGCAGCTTCAGTGAAGTCAGTTGAATTACTYTTGCTCAGTTCAGGTCTTGTAGTCAGATTGCCTCTGGAATATGAAGTATATCTTGTCTACTATCAGTGGAGAAGCTAATTTAATCTTTTTAGGTAATAAAGAAGAGGGGCCAAGCCTTCCCTTCAAAAGGTAAGAACAATGAATATGCATTTTGGAGGAACACTGAGGAACATTTAAATGAAAAAAAAATCCTGCAGAAAATGTCATGTCATTGATATAAGGAAAAAATGCATCTACTCAGAGAGTTGATACCCCAGAAGCAGATAAGAGGGGCTGGAGGTGGTGGCTAGCTGGAGGGCAGCAGTATATGGCGCTGGGCTGCACTCACAGAGAAAAGATGCAACGGGGGCCATTGACTCCTTCTCTCTGGAYAGAGAACTTCTAAAAGTGGGAAGGGGGAGCTCAGCTGATCACTGACATGATCACTAATGTGCTGGTGCAGAACGGTGCAAGACCCAGTTGCCTTTTTTTGACACAGGAAAGTGTGAAGGACGTGCTGTCAGGCTCATCGGTGATTTGTTCATGCAGCTAGTTCAGTTTTCAACCACTCTCCTCATAGCTGAGGACACTGAGTAGACTTGCAAAAACTCAGAGTTTGTGTGAGGTGTTCAAAAATTAGCCTCTGCAGATAAGTTCTTTTAGTGAAATATCTCTGTAGCATACGTACCAAAGCACCTGGAGATAGGTGCAGTCATTATCCATCTACCCATCAGCAAATTCAGTATTAAAGGAGGACCAAAAAGCTACATATGTATGTGCACACAAATCCAGACACACATGTGGATGGTGCATAGCTGGAGAATTCCAGCTTTGGGTGCATTTTGCTATTCTAATAGAAAAATGGTCATTCTGGGGCACATGAGTGTACTTTCCTGAATATTTTCCTGCTCAGTTCAGTTTTCCTGAGTGCTAGGCTTTAGTGTAATATCAGAGTTACTCACCAAGTGCTTTTTGGGAGGGCCGTGTGGCAGTAATATAGAAGGAAAATATTTTCCCTCGCATTAAAAATAACAATGTTGTCTGGAGATTATGAATGACTTCTGATTTTTTTTAATGTTTATTTCCCTGAGACAGATGAGTGGAAAATGAAATAGCCCCTCATTATAATTTAGTATGTAACTTCAGGGGAAAAAAAGGAGCATTTGCCTGTATTTTGAAAAGGCTTTAAGACTACCACAGTATGCTGCCTTTGCCAGGAAAGGGTACACAAAATAAAAAAGCATGGTTTTTTCATGAAGAAAAATCTTGCTATTGTGAATTAGATCCAAATGCCCGTGTTTTGATATGATACATTACCATTTAATAAAGGAAGGAGTTTTGTGAAATCTGCTCCCAAAGAAATAATTCTGAACAGGAATTTAATGCAAATATCAAAGCTGCTTCAGAACGCTTATGGTCAGAAGTATTTATTTCTTGTGAAGACACTGTAGTGTGTTGCCAATGTTGATGAATTTCAGATTTTGATTTTGAGATCCAAGCACTGACTAATAAAATAGATAACAGCTGTCCATGTGAGTATGCAGACTACCATTACCATTCATTTGTTTCTTCAAGGTGGAAGTATTTTCCCAGTAAAATTCAAAAATCTCTTTAAAATACAGGTCTACAGAGGAAAAACATGACTTTTATGCTGATATTCCGGGGTTTCTGCCATCACGATGACAACTAGCTCAAATCTGCTCTTTTTACTGGCAGAAGAACAAGGTTTCTAACTGCCAGCCTGGACAGGGAGGAAGCTGGTGGCAGTGGGAGATTGCCTGGGTCACCCCTGGAGTCAGTGGCACATGTGACAACTGTAAAATGTACTTTTGCCCCAGCGTAAAGGAAAAAAATAAAATTCTCTGTTCATTTTTTTAGCAACTTCTCTGATTCCTGCCCTTGTATTTCTGTTTTATGCTGTTTCCATGCAACATAGGATTCAACAACCTAGAAAGATGGTGCTATCGAAATTCTGGCCCCTTTTTCAGCAAAGCCACTGGGTCAAGGTCTTTTGCGCAGCTAGTGGTGACTGGCTATGTTTTTTCACAGACGTTAAGAAGGAGATCCTTCAAAAAAAGGATCTCGTCCTTCTGCTGAGCTGCTTCTCATTTAGTGATTTTTTTTTTTAAAAAGGTTTCTTCATGTTTACCTCTATTTCCAAGTCACATCATCTGGTTTGACCACACTCCATGAGCCAAAATGTCATCTTGCACTGCTCTGCTAAAAAAAAAGAGGGTGAAAAACCAAACCTACCCTCTGCTGAGAGTATCTGAGTGTATACTTCTCAATAACAGGGAGAAGACCCCCTTCCAAGTAAATCACGCAAAATACCAGCAGTGCTACCCTGCTAGACTTACAGAGTCTGTAAGTCTCTGTATGACCTCAGAGGACATACCAATATGTGCCAGGATACCAAAAATGGATTTAAAAGCCAGAAGACTAAAGTGCCCATCAGAAAAAAAAGGCACAAAAATAGTCTCCCAAGAGACAGAAAAACACATAACACCTCAAGAGCTATTAAATGTTTAAAGAGGCTGTGTCAACCTGCGCGGGCTCCTGAGTGCAGTCAGTGCTGCCTGCTCCTCCTGAGGTTGCCTCTAGGACTGGAGCTTCTTTTCTCTTTTTTCTTTTTTTAAAAGAAGAAGTTAAAATCTGAGTTGGCTACAAAGTCGAAGCATGGGACGCCTTGGTGTGACTCCTGCCCCTCATGTGCTCCCCATGGCCCTGGTGTGCAGCCCCTACTTGCAGTGCTGCACTGGGTGCCGGGTGCCAGGCGAGGCCGTAGGGTGGGCTGGAGGCCCAGGAGGGGTGGCAGTGGCCAGGGCCACCACGCAGAGACCTATGCCACAGCAGACAGGTGCTCCCCAGTTGTGCCTTTGCACCGTGAACCACCCCATGACACGATCCAGTGTAGAAACGTGAGTTCCCTCTCCTGCCATCAAGTGTGATTTTGTAGCGCAGTGCAGGAGGGAACTGCGAGGGTTATGCACTGTGGCCATGAAGGCATGCACAAACTGCATCCTCCTTTTCCCAGCCTGATTCTAGCACATCCCCACAACTGGGAAGTTGTGGGGTGGGAGACCCAGAAACAGTGCCGCTGGGCACCATTACAGTAGCTCTGCAGCTGCTTTCCATTAACCACGTCGGATATAAGTTGGCAAGCAGGGGGATGAGAAATTGGGACTTATATGTTAGCCAGCTCCAACGTGCAGCTACCCTGTGTTGCAATTAGCCTTTCTCTTTAAAATCCTTCCAGGCTCTGCTGGGGCAGAAGGCAAGCCACTGTGCTGCAGCACGCAGCTGCTGGGGTGTTTTTGGCATGTATCATGTCCCAGAGATGAGGTTTGTGGCAAACTCCCTTAAAAATCCTGTGTTTTGTAACACAACAGAGATGAGATTTCAAACCACAAAAGTAAGGGTCTGCTGTCACTGCTCATGCACGGTGCAGTTAGGACAGCGTTTTTCACTTGCACTGCGAGACAGGGTGCCCRTCTGTGAGTGCATAATCTTTACTCAGTGCCTGGTACAGCTGAATCAAACTGCAATCACGTCTTCCCACTGCGTCTCCCCAGGTTGGTTGCCACAGACTTTGATTTCTAATGCAACGAGGCATTGCTAATTAGGATGACTTTCTTCCCTTTAGCTTAATAAAAATATGCTCCATCCACAAATGGGACTGAAAGAAGTACAATTCAAGGGGCGAGGGGGGGATCCCCAAACTAACAAAAAGATAATATAAAACCCAGGTAATTAAAACTTGCAAATTAAAGTATTTTGAAAGGTGTTCATTTCTTATGGGCTTGAACCCCCTTTAGTAAGCCAAGAGGATAATACCTCCCGTTCTTCCAAACTTCTATCCATTTGGCATGTGTCACTGCAGATCCAGGAATGGGCTAATTAAAATTGTTTTGTTCCTAATGATAGTGCATCTTCTTTCACTAAAGAGTTCAGATTACAGCCTTCCTCTTGATCTGCTGTGAGATTTTTTAATCTCTAAATTAGAAGAAAAGCATATGCCCTTTTAATGCCTATAAGAATTTGAGCTCGTTAATGCAAAAAAAAAAAAAAAAAAGATTTCTATTATAGCTGTTCTTTAATTATGGAACAGCATGTGCGAGAAGACTCTTTACTCGTAACTGTGTCCTCGATTCTATTACACATTTTAGTGGTGAATGCATGTAATAGAAAAACAGCAATAGGCTGTGGAAATTGTCCAGAGCCCTGCTCTCCTAGGGAAAGGATGCCAATGGTATTTTTGTACTGCTGCTCCTCAGCAGCCTCTTTGCACTTTCCTCCGGGTTACATGCACAGCATGACTCACTGCCTGATGGTTTCATTGAAATAGAAAAATATAGACACAGTAATGATTGCATGCAATCATAAACTACAATCAATACAGCAGAGTTTAAATGTTCTGTGCCCTACAAGCCACTACAGGGTTCCCCCCCACCCCACCCCATCTTATTCCCTGAAGAAATGATTTTTCATTTCTAAAGGATAACAGTTGTTCCAAGTGATCTAGCAGATGTAGTTGAGTCTCTCAGAATGAAATATGTAGGTCAGAGCAGGAGGCATTCATTGTTTTCTTTGATGTACCTTCATGTCAGCCCTTCTTTGGATGGAAAACCACTTCACAATACTTACTGACTGTCTCGTGGGAGTCTCACTGGAGGAACCTTACAGTAGTCCCCCCCTCAAAGTTCATCTGGGAGCATTGGGTGGGCAGGGATATTTGTGTTCAAACCACAGACTCTGTGGCCTTTTACTTATGGACACCAGGATATAAATCTCAACCTAGTCCGCAAGTGAAGACAATTATCTCAACGAAATCTTTCTTTGTGTACATCACAACGCCATTGCAGAGTTTGGCAAACTCAGAGGCTCTGATGAGAAACGGCTCCCAGGAGACCCAGGCGAGACTAAAAGTAGGATGGGGTGGGGGAAGGACGAGGGGAACATAACCAGGTCAGGATGTGGGGAGCCTCTCCAGGAAAAATAATAAACATGACTTTTGGCCTTTAGAGACACCATGTGTCCCTGTGCCAATCGCAGTTCCCTGAGGGAAATATACTCTCTTCAATGCCAGTAAAAAGTCTGGTTTGGTGTTAAGTATTACTTGCTCTTTTGCAGTATCTCCGAAGGAGACGTGTCCAAAGGAATCACTTCTGCCGCACAGTTCTGATGCTCTAACAAAAACCGCCACTGTGATATCTGCTTCCCATCACAGGTCTGGAGATATCCCATCACACACCCCAGCAAACTTGAATTCCGGCTTTCTTAATAACCACCCCGCGCTAGGAGCTAACAAAAAAAAAAAGGTTTTCCCTTTTCCTCATAGCAGTGGTAACTGCCTACAGATGAAAAATAACTCCCAGAAGACCAGTATAAAATGAAATCATGCCAAACAACCCTAAATAAAGGTTGCAATTCCAACATGTCCTCTGTTACACTTGGGATGTGTGGTAAGTGACAGCTGAATAAATCAAACCCCTGGAGTTCCATCATAACCACCAGGTTAAAAGTGTTATTATCTCATTTTAGCTAAAAGTTCTGATTCATACTTTTTTTTTTTTTTTTTTTTTGCTCATATCTGGGAGATCTTGGATTGTATGCCACTCACATTAGAGCTGGAAAAGGACTAGTGTAATATTCTAAAAAACAATCTCCTTTTTTTTTTTTTGTCATAAATCAGTGTTCTTAGTTTCATTCGGCTGCCTGTCTCCCTTTCTTCCTCTCCTCCCGTTTCCTCCTCCCACTCGTTAGTCTGTTCAGCACCTTCAGTGAGTCACACAGAGCAGGCTGACAAGTGAAGTCAAGTTCGACTTCATATAAAGTTCCTGCAGAGCCCTTCTGTTGTGAGGTTTGCTGAGCACTGCTCTGGCTCTTTCTCTCTCCTCCAAACTTGGGCTGGGATGGACCTTCACTTCTGAGGATGCACATTTGGGACCACGAGTCCTTGGCCATACCTGGATATCTGAGCTGTAGGCATTTCTGTCAGTCAAACAGCTCACACAGGAGACTGTAGGTGAAAAACTGGAATTTACACCCCTTGTAAAAAGGCTGCAAGCCAGAACCTTGAATTATGGCATGCTAATTTAAGCCTGAGGGAAGGAAGGAATAGTCCCAGTTGTGGTGGGTTGACCCTGGCTGGATGCCAGGTACCCACCAAAGCCACTCTGTCACTCCCCCTGCTCAGCTGGACAGGGGAGAGAAAATATAAAAGGCTCGTGGGTCGAGATAAGGCCAGGGAGATCACTCACCAATTACCATCACGGTCAAAGCAGACTGGGCTTGGGGAAAATGAATTTAATTTATTACCAATCAAATTGGAGTAGCATAATCAGAAAATAAAAAACTAAGTCTTAAAACACCTTCCCCCCACCCCTCCCTTCTTCTCAGGCTTAATTTTACTCCTGTTTTTCTCTACCTCCTCCCCCCCAGCGGCACAGGGGGATGGGGAACGGGGGTTACGGTCAGGTCATCACACGTTGTCTCTGCCGCTCCTTCCTCCACAGGGGGAGGACTCCTCACACTCCTCCCCTGCTCCAGCGTGGGGTCCCTCCCACGGGAGACAGTCCTCCATGAACTTCTCCAACGTGAGTCCTTCCCATGGGCTGCAGTTCTTCATGAACTGCTCCAGCATGGGTCTTTTCCACAGGGTGCAGTCCTTCAGGAACAGACTGCTCCAGCATGGGTCCCCCACGGGGTCACAAGTCCTGCCAGAAAACCTGCTCCTGCGTGGGCTCCTCTCTCCATGGGTCCACAGGTCCTGCCAGGAGCCTGCTCCAGTGCAGGCTTCCCATGTGGTCACAGCCTCCTTTGGGCATCCACCTGCTCTGGTGTGGGATCCCCCACAGGCTGCAGGTGGATATCTGCTCCACCATTAACCTCCATGGGCTGCAGGKGGATATCTGCTCCACCATTAACCTCYATGGGCTGCAGGGGGATATCTGCTCCACCATTAACCTCYATGGGCTGCAGGGGGATATCTGCTCCACCATTAACCTCCATGGGCTGCAGGGGGATATCTGCTCCACCATTAACCTCCATGGGCTGCAGGGGGATATCTGCTCCACCATTAACCTCCATGGGCTGCAGGGGGATATCTGCTCCACCATTAACCTCCATGGGCTGTAGGGGGACAGCCTGCCTCACCATTGTCTTTACCGTGGGCTGCAGGGGAATCTCTGCTATGGCGCCCGGAGCACCTCCTCCCTCCCTTCCTTCTTCACTGACCTCATGTCTGCAGGACTGTTTCACGTATTCTCACTCCTCTCTCTGGCTGCAGTGGCTGTTGCGCAGCCACTTTTTCTCCTTCTTAAATATGTTATCACCGAGGCACTACCACCGTCAATGATGGGCTCGGCCTCGGCCAGTGGCGGGTCCCTCTTGGAGCTGGCTGGCATTGACTCTGTTGGACATGGAGGAAGGTTTTAGCAGCTTCTCACAGAAGCCACCCCTGTAGCGCCCCTGTCCTGGTTTTGGCTGGGGTAGAGTTAATTTTTCTTTCTAGTAGTTGGTATAGTGCTATGTTTTGGATTTAGTATAAGAAGAATGTTGATAACACACTGATGTTTTTAGTTGTTGCTAGGTAGTCTACTTTCTCAAGGACTTTTCAGCTCACATGCTCTGTGAGGTGCACAAGAAGCTGGGAGGGAGCATAGCCGGGACAGCTAGGCCAGCTGGCCAATGGGGTATTCCATACCATATGATGTCATGCTCAGCATATAAGGCTGGGGGAAGAAGAAGGAAGTGGGGGACGTTTGGGGTGATGGCGCTTGTCTTCCCAAGTAACTGTTACGCGTGATGGAGCCATGCTTTCCTGGGGATGGCTGAACACCTGCCTGCCCATGGGAAGTAGTGAATGAATTCCTTGTTTTGCTTTGCTTGCGTGCGCGGCTTTTGCTTTCCCTATTAAACTGTCTTTATCTCAGCCCACGAGTTTTCTCACTTTTACCCTTCCGATTCTCTCCCCCATCCCACCCGGGGGAGAGTGAGCGAGCGGCTGGGTGGTGCTTAGTTGCCGGCTGGGGTTAAACCACGACAGCCCCACTACCAAAACCTTGCCACGCAAACCCAGTACACCAGTATTGGCTAACTCTGTCTCCTGTCTCTCCCTGCCACTGAATATGTCACCCTTAAAACTTCTGAAATGGATCTTGCCTTCTCAAATGAAGTGTCAGCACAGGCCACAATATTTAGGTCATGATAGCTTACTGTACAACAACTCCTGAAGCAAGGACTAAGAGCTGTGTTCTCTGACCCCATTTCAGCAATGTCTATAAGTGTATGTCTAACCTTAAACACACAGCGGTCCCTGAAAAAGCCCAAAAGGCTATCCTGATAGATGCGCAAACAGGGACAAGGTTTATGGCAGTTTTACTAGTTAAATGGCACTTTCCTGAACCAGATTTTAGTGCATGTTGCAGACTCTCTACTTTAATTTTGTGGCTGAGATTTTGTGATGTCTCAGCAATAGGTGCCTGGCCCCAGGAGAGGCACCCAGACTGCCCAGTTTGGTAATTAGGCGCCCGATTCTGCCAGTGGGGAGGGTAACTGGTGCAGAAGGGCACTCCAGAAATCTTCTCTGTTGAGGACGGAGCTGCCAGGACATCAGCAATAGTCTAGAGCCCTCTCCTCTATAGCTTGGAGGCCTGATTCTTGACTGATAACCAGACCTGTTGGCCTTGCAGGACCTGGCCACACAGTCCCCTCTTACCTGAAAGGCACTGACAAGCACTAGTGTTGTCATGTGCCTTTCAGCAGTGCAGTGGTGAGTTTGTGCTCATGAGAAACCTGGGGCTTTACGCCTTTTCCAGGCTGAGGAGCCGGTGGGGTGAGCTGAACAGGTATACAGGGGCTGGGCTTTGCAGGCACAGCCGCTCAGTGTGCATCTTGTAGGAGCTGGGGAAGTGTGATCCCTTCGTGGTGGTTACAGCTCAGGGGAAAATCAGAAACAGTCTTGGGAATGAGTCTGGGACCTCCCTTCTGCCCCCTTTTGACACAGCAGCCCTTACACAAGAGTTACCCTATTGTGTTTGCTCTGTTTCCTCTTTAGCCTGGTGGTAAGCCCATGTAGCTGGAGCTGGTGGGTTCAAACCTTTATCCTGGGGGAGATTTGTTACCTGGGATTTTCCCTGGATGTTTATGAAGATAGTGTCCCTCACTGCTGCAGCCCTTCATGCTGAGCTCTGTTCCCATGCCTTGGGCTAGGGTGCCAGTTGGAGACCCTCGGGCACCAGGTGCTACCCTCCCTACAGCAACAGAGCTGGGTCACAGCAGCAGGCGTTGGGTGCCCAGAGAGGTCCTAGGCCAGCTAGGAGGTGCCTGCTGGGATTTTGGGGCTTTCTGAACAGGTGCCTGAATGGTGCCTCAGTCCCAACACAGAAGGTAATGAAGTGGTCTGGATCTTGCCATTAACGCTCAAGTCTTAAACAAATCTAACTCTATTCCTGCTGCTGCAGAAATAGCAGTAAAACCTCATCATTGCACTTTTAGCACTTTTACAAGTCCTATAGATGCAGCTATTAACAAGGCTTAGAGAACTCTTAATTATACTCCTTTTTCCAAAGCCTGGGAAAAGCCTGGTTTGTTATGAGGAAAAGAATTTTTTAAGTCTGGGATTGATTACTGCTTGCTCTTTTATGTACGTTTAAGTATTAGGTCAGTTCTGAAACATGCATAAATTACTGAAACCAAACTGTTGAGTTAATAAGAAAGATATTTTCAAACTCCTATGGTTCCATTTTCAGTTCCCATGGTATTAATGCTAGCAGAATAACTTACTGCAACTGAAATGCACCGCATTCAGGGCTAAATTATGCTAAAATAGGTCAAGCAGCAGTGAAGGCAGTTATTTTGACTGAACTAGGGTTAACAAGATGCATGTAACAAATGCCTCAGGAGAACAATCACATGCGCTCGCTGCACATGATACCACAGCAGGATACCCGTAGCTTCAGGTTCCAGCTAAATGGCATCATGGTGTGCTCTTTCGGGCAAGAAAATAGTTTTACAATTGTTTGAATATGATCCCCTCAGTTTATGTGATGTAACCTGACAGTTTAAAGGGTCCCATAAGTACATTTTCACTGAAGCCTATGCAACTTCTACATACTCAACTAGGCTGTTTTTAACATAAAGCAGAGGGAGGGCAAAGAAGTAATTAATGAAAGAGCTGATACCTTCTGAGACTCCTGGCATGACAGCATGCCCAGCTGCCTTTCCACTTGTTTCTGAACACAGAAAGAAGAAGTCAGGAGGCAGAAATTAGCCTGGGGTATTAAAATTGGACTCATGCTGAAGTAGAGCATCTGAATGCTGAAGTAGAGCATCTGAACATCCTTGGACTTTATGGTAAAAGAGGTGAAACACACTTCTAGCGTTACTCGTCTTTGTGACAATGACAAAAAAAAACCATAAGGAGTTTTCCCCTCAATTTCTTTGATTCTTCAGCAGTTCCATACATCACATATGGAAGAATATGTAATGTTTATCTCCCTTGCCTTGCCTTGCCCTGCCTTGCCTTGCCTTCCTTTCCCTTCCTTTCCCTCTTTTTCCTTTTTCCTTTTTCCTTTTTTTTTTTCCTTTTTCCCTTTTCCCTTTTCCTTTCTTTTCAAAAAGCCTCTATTATGAATTGCTGCACTTGCCTTTTGAACGCTTTCATCACATCTCTATGTTAAGGAACAAATACCGTACAGTGGAAAAATGAAGCAGAGGAAAACACATAGACATATTGATTGAGCCTGCTCTCGCCAAGCACCTGGGCCCAAATACTTAAACGTATACACTTTGTGCATAAACAAATTCTGCATCTAATATGCCAGATGCACATCATTTTTCAGAAAGTTGATATGTACACAGAATATTAAATTTAGGAACATTTATCAGTGTGTGTTGGATTTTGCTTATCCAAGAGCACAGGATATTTTTCTGTAAAGCTGCTTGATGATACTGAGTGCGAAAATGTTATGAAATTTCCAGTCATTACAGCTGTGTACATTTTTATGAGGGAGTTTGAATTTATTATTTACCCAAGCAGAGGGAAAAAGGAGACAGAGAGGGAACAAAGGTGTATTCTAGGAAAGCCACTTAAAGAAACTCATTGTATAAAGAAATAAGCTTTCTACTGTAACCAAAACACTGTTTTAGCTGATTTTCTTCACTGAAAGTTTCTGTAGCCTTTTCACATCTGGCTGGGCTGCTTTTAATACAATGTAGAGAGAGTGTAAAGAAGTCATTGATGATCAGTCATCCCACCTCCAATTTCGGGTGATATGAACAACTTTTAAAATCCAGCACAACTGTTTTCCAAATGGAAATGCTGATTTAACAAATCAAATAATTTTCTGTAGGGTTGTATTAGTTTATATCAAACCTGTTTAGGGATGATAGCTAATTTTCTTTTTCCCAATGATACAGGAAGTTCAATTTCAGTACTACTATTTTGACTTTTATTTCAGAATAGAACACATCATTGAAATGCTTTGATTGTTTGTAATATACCAGATTATGTGTCAAAATGACTCATTGTCAATGTTTTAATCTTGTCCTAACCAAAGGTTACATCTAGGTGGAGTAGATGGTTAAATTTGTAAGAGAACATCCTGTATTATTGTCCTGCACAAAAATTCAGGAGTTTCTGATTTTTCCCGTGAGTTCTGAGGCATGTGGACTTTTCAGCATTTCAGCCAAGAGGGGAACTCCAGGTTTTGGACACTGGAAATTCAGGGGGATTTTACTGTCTGTCACAGCTTTGTGTAATTTTATTGTTGAAATTGGTTTTAATATTGTCTTCCCATTTCAGTGATTGGGTCTAGCAAAAGACCTTTTTCTTTCTGTTTAGAAGCTATTTTAGTCTGCCTTTGACAAACCGAACTGGATTCGCCTACCATGAGACACATTTCCCTTTACCATAAATGAAATGTGCAAATTATCTATGATAATTAGATTTGACCCAGTTACTGGATTTGGGAACATCCTTCTATCTTGCCTGGAGCTGAATATCCTTACAGAAAGCAAATCTCACGGTTAAGACAGGGTGTAATCAGGGTTAAAAACCTTTCATCAGAGAGACAAAAAAAGATGTAACTGAACTAGCACTATTCCATTGCCTGACATTGTTATTTTTTCTGCACAGTGAATTATTCATTACTAATGATTTAGAGTTCTCTGACTTATCTACTTGATGACAGCTCCTCTCCCCTCCTGCCACATACACACCCTACCACAAGAACACTTATGACAAATATAGTGATGTCACATCCTTAAACTTATTTAATAAGTATCAGCTATGAATCAAATGGCTCAACTAATCCTTCCTCATCCATCTTGCAACTTCAATAAGTTGCGGGGTATCAATGGCTGAGTATTACCACCTTTGCTTGGAGATAAGCCCTATGTACACAGCAGTGTAATAGCGCCTGATGGGAAACGCATGCCCAAGAAAACCCCCATAGCAAGACTGCATTGTGCTAAGAAATTCCGTTTGTTGGCTGCCTGGCTCCAGAAATGTTATTTATCCCTTTTGAGCTCCCAAGTTAAAACGCAGGGGCTTATCTGCTCAGAGCATAATCTTGTACCAAACCAGCAAGACATTTAGATTCTGTTGAACTCTCCGTGAGTTGCCATCATGTTGTTAGCACAGACTTTGGGATTAGCTGACATCTGCTCCCTGAACTTGCATTTTTGGCGGGTTTCTGGTCAATAGAGGAAAGAAGTAAAATATTTCTGTGTGACAAAAGAAGTGTGGGCTTTTTTTTTCCTAAGAAAACACTGAACAAGGAATAAAATGCATTTTCTTTTGGTGATGTATTCTCTGGGAGTCGCAGCAAAATATGAGGATTCTGTCCAAAACTTGCAACAGTAATGGCCACTGGTATAAAGTCCTGGTTAGGGACATCCTTGTGGTAAAATACAAATATCAGTAAAATATAAATATCAGTAAAACCCCTACTCAATCTACAGCTCCCAGGGGTAAATATGTGTTTTTGCCAACAGAGTTTGTACCAAACGTCAGTACACTGACATTCCCATCCTGGCAAACCCTCTCTGATGTGGACCAGACCTGACCCCAGAACAGCAAGTAGATGTTTTACCCACTTACACTTTACAATCAGAAGGAGAAAGTTAAATAACTCATCTGAATTGGAAATGTAGTGGTTAGCCTGAAGGAGGGAAAAAAGCAACATGTGGTGAAGCAGCTCCTCCAGGCTGGGGAGCAGGGGATGGGTGCTGGGGAGCAGGGGATGGGTGCTGGGAAGCTGAGACCATCCTGTTTGTTCAGCCACCTTTTACACTAGATGTTTGGCATTTGAATACTCTCAAAAGCACATTTTCAGGCTAAAACTCCATTTTGAGGCTGTTGAAGTAAATAAGCCTCTCAAAACCTTTGCATTTATGATTTATGAGGGCAGTTAAGCCCTTGTACAAAATTGAAGGCTGAATGAGAGGATCTGGAAAGAGGCAGGACCAATGAACTAAGTTTATGATTAAGTGCCAGAAACCTCCCGAAGCCTAATTCCACTTCTGAATTAACGTGCCACTTGACCTGGGGCAAGCTTTTTACCTTGTTAAAGTTTCTTTCATCTGCTGCTAAAATTTGTAACACTAAATATGCCAGGGAGTGAGGACACATTCACTTCTGTGTTTAAATTATTTTGAAAATCAAGACCACTTTTTATGTATGCCATGTAAGTACTTCAATTCAAGTTTTTATATAGTACTTGAAGTGTCATAGATTTGAAGTGACTAAACCGGTCACTGTACCACACTATAATAAATTAGACCAAGACGGCAGCCTGGAACTCCTTTTCAGTTACCTGACGTCTTCACAATCAAATGAAAATACCACAAACTGATTAATTTACCAGCTGGAAGGATTAATGTTGTAACAGTGATGTCTTTATGCATCAAATCAGATTGGAGTTTGTCTGTAGGGTCTGAAAACCCTGTGGTCACTGCTTCCATTCCCGGTTTTAGGAAGCTGGAAAAATCGAGATTAATTAACCACACTTTTCCCTTTGAGGAGGGATTCTTGGAAATTAACTAAATGGAGAAAGATTGCTGGAGCTGCGTGATTTTTCCATGAGCAATTAGACTGTAATCCACACATGAGGTTGGATCTCCAGCTAGCCAGGACTTGTCTTTGGGACTCCTGTTTTTCCCTAGTCTCCCAGAGCAGAAACTGGTGACAAGCCCCATGCCACCCAGGTGCTGATTAATAGCGTTAGGTTCAGCTCTAGCTCACTAGCCAGCTGCCTGAAATGCTTGGGCTGTTCTGCTGAACTGCCAGCTGGTGCAAGAGCTAACCCAGGCCCTGGGGTTAAGCAATGGCCCAAGCCCCTCTCTCACTGCTTGCCTTTATGTTACAAATGCAATCGCTTGGATTTTTCAGCTTCTGGGTTTTCCCTTCATTGAAATAATCAGAGCACCTCAACACTCTTAATACCGGTGTTGGTTTGTATTTATTCCCCCAATGGCTTACCTCAAAGAAGGTATTTCCCTGGGATGGGGAGGGCACGTGACTCCCAGGAAAGAATAGTCAGCAGAAATATTACTCTGCGTCTTGCAGGGTCGGACTCTTACTCCATCCCTCTTGCAAGGCTCAGCTCATGGCGTGACCCTCCCTGCAATCCCTTTTCCCCCCTCTCCCCCTGACAAGGGGCTATTTAGCAGTGTACTCCTCCGTCTTTGAGACCTTTTTGATGAAGTCTCACTCTGCTGACTGTCCAGGAATGACAAAAAATGGGAGGTGCTTAAAACCAAGAGAAGAAAAATATTAAACAAAAGATAATTTGCATTTTTAATTCAACGTGATTTTTTTAAAAACCTCATAGAAAACATCCAACAGTCAATTGCATCAGAGCAGTTGTCCTTGAATCTTTTTTAAAACCCATGACCAACAAAACCCTCTTTGGTCTTGAACTCCTGTTACTGGCAGGAGGAAAATGATCGGTTATATAATCTATATTCTACTATTTAATAGATACTAAATATAGTGCAGTTACTCAGAACAATACAAAACATCACAATATGAGAAACAGTGCTGAAGAGAAGAATGCTGCTGTTCTAGATAGACGCATTTTTAGTATTATGTTCCTCAGGAAGAGCATCAAATATTTTTCTGAGTGACCTAATTTTCTTTGTCTCATCAAATGTGCCAGATGCTTCCTTATTCAGAGTTGCCACTCTAAGTGAAAAACTGTTTTCTGGCAGCCACTTGAAATCTCATCTTCAGTTTTCTGTTAGGGATTATTATACAATCATTGCCTGGGCAGACTGAAAGCATATGGTAACTGGGCTGACATTATCTCTGCTGTTTCAAAGTTCCCCAAGGATGTGTGGGCACAGTTACAGACTCAGGTATAAGCCAGCCTCCCTGGTGCATTCAAAATGCCACCCAAGCTCAGCAGTGACCAAGCAAACTGGGGACAGAGAGCTTGGCATCCTGGTTTCCATCTTCCTCTCAGGGGTGGGAGGTTTTTTTTTCCTTTTGTAGGTATTTCCATCACTTGACCAGAAGAAAATGATAAGGATTGCTCAGTGCCTTTTAATGTGCAGTTTCAAGGTAAAATTATATCCTTTCCAACCTGGCTGAAGCTTGAAAGGCTATGTTTTTGTTATACCCATTCAGATTCTTACATACTTTATTTAATTCCTGCTATACTGACTAATTTTTCTTGTCTACTTTATTGGGGACTTTGAAGATGATAAAGATTGATTTAGCCTTTCCCAGTATTCCTGTAGCCAGTGATAGGGAATCAATATTTGTAGGAATAAACAGCCAAAATGCTGTGAGCGAACCCCACGCATCCTAGCCCATGCTTGCGCATTTTCCTGGCACCCAAGGTGTGGTGCCTAGAGCGTGGTGACTTCCAAGGTGCTGTGGACCTTCTGAGCCCTTCTGGCGGTCAGAGTGGGTGTCTGTACAGCTAAATAAGAGGGAGATGGACTGAGTGCAGGCACTGAATCCCTTCCTGACTGTGCAAGCTGCATCGGTGTTAGCTCATTCCCTTGATCTGTTCTGTACCTTGCTAACCCTGCAAGGCAATGTGCGCCCAAAGGGGCTCCCTCTCAGCCCTGGGGGGACACCCAGGGTCTGCCACTTGGCCTGGAGGCCAGGGGTGACTGTCCGCATCTGCTGTTTTCTAGTACAAAGACAAGAGTGATTTTTTTTTTTTTCATTTGTTAAAAGTATGAAAGAAAAGGTCCTATTATAAGAAATGCTTTTGCTACTAGGTGGTAGGCAACAGACATTGACTAAACAGGACACTTAAGCACTCAGTGTAGATGCTCAGCAAATATCACCAGATTGTTGCTGACCAACAGGAAGACTACATTCAACAGGAAGACTACATTAATGCATGTGGTTGAATTAACTTGAACATGCACATCAGAAGTCAGGAGGGAATTTTGGCATTATTGTTACTATCATCATTTATTTTGTAGTACCTTAGAATCATTAAGGTTGGAAAAGACCTTTAAGATCATCAAGTCCAACCATCAACCCAGTACCCATGCCCACTAAACCATGTCCCAAAGCGCCACATCCACACGTTTTTTTTAATGCCTCCAGGGATGGTGACTCCACCACTTCCCTGGGCAGCCTGTTCCAATGCCTGACTACCCTTTCGGTGAAGAAATTTTTCCTAATATCCAATCTAAACCTCCCCTGGCGCAACTTGAGGCCGTTTCCTCTCGTCCTATCGTTTGTTACTTGGGAGAAGAGACCAACACCCGCCTCTCTACAGCCTCCTTTCAGGTAGTTGTAGAGAGCGATAAGGTCTCCCCTCAGTCTCCTCTTCTCCAGACTAAACAACCCCAGCTCCCTCAGCCGCTCCTCATAAGACCTGTGCTCCAGACCCTTCACCAGCCTCGTCGCCCTTCTCTGGACACGCTCCAGCACCTCAATGTCCTTCTTGTAGTGAGGGGCCCAAAACTGAACGCAGTATTCGAGGTGCGGCCTCACCAGTGCCGAGTACAGGGGCACGATCGCCTCCCTACTCCTGCTGGCCACACTATTCCTGATACAGGCCAGGATGCCGTTGGCCTTCTTGGCCACCTGGGCACACTGCTGGCTCATGTTCAGCCGGCTGTCAACCAGCACCCCCAGGTCCTTTCCCGCCGGGCAGCTTTCCAGCCACTCTTCCCCAAGCCTGTAGCGTTGCCTGGGGTTGTCGTGACCAAAGTGCAGGACCCGGCACTTGGTCTTGTTGAATCTCATGCAATTGGCCTCGGCCCATTGATCCAGCCTGTCCAGATCCCTCTGCAGAGCCTTCCTACCCTCAGGCAGATCAACATTCCTGCCCAGCTTGGTGTCGTCTGCGAACATACTGAGGGTGCACTCGATCCCCTCGTCCAGATCATTGATAAAGATGTTAAACAAGACGGGCCCCAAAACTGAGCCCTGGGGAACACCGCTCGTGACCGGCCGCCAACYGGATTTGACTCCATTCACCACAACTCTCTGGGCTCGGCCGTCCAGCCAGTTTTTTACCCAGAGAAGAGTACACCTGTCCAAGCCATGAGCCGCCAGCTTCTCCAGGAGAATGCTGTGGGAGGCAGTGTCAAAGGCTTTGCTGAAGTCCAGGTAAACCACATCCACAGCCTTCCCCTCATCCACTAGGCGGGTCACCTGGTCGTAGAAGGAGATCAGGTTGGTCAAGCGGGACCTGCCCTTCATGAACCCATGCTGGCTGGGCCCGATCCCCTGGTTGTCCCGCACCTGCCTCGTGAGCGCCCTCAAGATGAACTGCTCCATAATCTTCCCCGGCACCGAGGTCAGGCTGACAGGCCTGTAGTTCCCCAGATCCTCCCTCCGGCCCTTCTTGTAGATGAGCGTCACATTGGCAAGCCTCCAGTTGCCCGGGACCTCCCCCGTTAACCAGGACCAGTGATAAATGATGGAGAGTGGCTTGACAAGCTCCTCTGCCAGCTCCCTCAGTACTCTCGGGTGGATCCCATCCGGCCCCATAGACTTGTGAGTGTCCAGCTGGCGTAGCAGGTCATTAACCTCTTCCTCTTCAATTATGGGGGGTTTACTCTGCTCCCCGTCCCCATCTTCCAGCTCAGGGGGATGAATACCCAGAGGATAACCTGTCTGAATATTAAAGACTGAGGCAAAGAAGGCATTAAGTACCTCAGCTTTTTCCTCATCCTTGGTGGCAATGTTCCCCCTGACATCCAATAAGGGAGGGAGATTCTCCTTGGCCCTCTTTTTGTCGTTAACATATTTGTAAAAACATTTTTTGTTGTCCCTGATGACAGTGGCCAGATTGAGTTCCAGCTGGGCTTTTGCCTTCCTAATTTCCTCTCCACATGACCTGACGAGATCTCTGTACTCTTCCTGAGTCACCCGCCCTTCCTTCCAACAGTGAAAGACTCTCCTTTTTTCCCGAGTCCCAGCAAAAGCTCCCTGTTCAGCCAGGCCGGTCGTCTTCCCCGTCAGCTCCTCTTACGGCACATGGGGACAGCCTGCTCCTGCGCCTTTAAGACTTCCTCTTTGAAGAACTTCCAGCCTTCCTGGACCCCTTTGCCCTTCAGTACCGCTTCCCAAGGGACTCTCTCAACCAGCATCCCGAACAGGCCAAAGTTTGCCCTCTGGAAATCCATGGTAGTGGTCTTGCTGACCCCCCTCCTTACTTCCCCAAGAATCAAGAATTCTATCATGTCATGATCGCTGAGCCCCAGACGGCCTCCGACCACGACATCTCCCAGCAGTCCTTCTCTGTTGGTAAACAGCAGGTCGAGCAAGGCACCTCCCCTGGTAGGCTCACTTACCAGCTGCTTCAGGAAGTTATCATCTTCCACACGCTCCAGGAACCTCTTTGACTGTTTCCTCTCTGCTGTGTTGTATTTCCAGCAGACGTCGGGCAAATTGAAGTCCTCCATGAGGACAAGGGCTAGCGATCGCGAGACTTCTGCCAGCCGCTTGTAGAACGCTTCATCGACCTCTTCATCCTGGTTGGGTGGTCTGTAACAGACTCCCAGCAGGATATCCGCCTCGCCGGCCTTCCCCCTTATCCTAACCCATAAGCACTCAACCTGATCATCACAAACGTCGAGCTCCATGCAGTCGAAACACTCCCTGACATACAGAGCCACCCCACTGCCTCTCCTTCTTTGTCTGTCCCTTCTGAAGAGCTTGTAGCTGTCCATCGCAGCACTCCAGTCATGAGAGTCATCCCACCATGTTTCCGTGATGGCGACCAAGTCATAGCTGTCCTGCTGCACAACGGCTTCCAGCTCCTCCTGTTTGCCGCCCATGCTGCGTGCATTGGTGTAGATGCACTTGAGTCGGGCTATCGACCTCACCCCCGAGATTGGCACGCCACCCCCTTGCCCCAGAGGTCCCAGTCCCCTATTGCTCAAGAGACAGCCATGAGGGCTATGTCTTTACTTCTGACCAAGAGAGGGCCAAGGGCAATGGGCAGTAGGATAGAGGCATGTGGGAGCCCACAGGAGAGCTGGGTAGGGTAGAGGAGTCAAAACCTGGTGCTTTCTTATTCGTACTGATTTTGGGGAGCAGTCCTTGGGCTGACCTGTCCCCCCGTTGCAACAGCTCAGCACCAGGCCAGGCAGCAAGCTAGCATTCAAGCAGTATCCGTGACCGGGGGTCCAATGCCCTGCTCAGTCCCTGCCTCTCTTTTAGTTATCGGCACAGACCGCCCCAGACCCACCACCCTATCGAGAGGCACTTACCTACACACATCTTTGGGGCAGTTTAACTAAAGGCGTCAATTTAAACCAATATAGGCCAATGAGTAGAAATGTGAATGTTCAATAAACACTTAAACACTTAAGCCTAGTTTATTTCTGCTTGGCTAAGTTGATTAGAAATTCATTTAAGATAAAAGAAAATGAGTTGCTTTTAAGTTGTAGTATCTACATAGCCAATACATTCGTGTAAGAAAATCAGTAACAGGTTGTACATTGACAAGGCCGTCA
This sequence comes from Oceanodroma leucorhoa, assembly GCA_030449065.1. Taxonomy (NCBI): domain Eukaryota; kingdom Metazoa; phylum Chordata; class Aves; order Procellariiformes; genus Oceanodroma; species Oceanodroma leucorhoa. Next base: position 4,350,220 of record JASVER010000085.1, on the reverse strand, counting down.
TGGAAATGGAAATTAGGTTTCCAAGCCATTTAGATTTTAGTTTCTTCAACTTATTCTGAAGTATCAACTATTAGTAGTATCTACTATCTCAACAAAACYAAGTGCATCAAAATCCTATCTCATTTTGCAAATTCTATGCCCACCATACACATTTTTTCCCTTCTGATTTAAATTAGCGCCTATATGCAGCTGAAGAAGTCTCACAGAATTTTAAACAGACAGTATTAAAATAAATAAATCTGTGAGATGATGCATTCTGCAATATTCACGGCTGAGATTGCTCATTTTCTTCTAGACAGTCTGTAACTTTACTGTAACTTAATCATGACCCAGACTGTAGTATGATTTCTTAACACATTGCTACAGGCAAGTTGTCCTATTCACATCCCAAATGAAGAGAAAACCCTTACTAAAATACCAACAGCCTGGAGCAGATACACCAGCTCAGTCAGAACTGGCCAGGACCTAAGAGATGGACAGAGAAGATGCAGGAAGAATTTGCAAACCTAAGAAGCAGTGGTAGTGCTGGCTTCAACAAACTCTATCCCAGGGCAGAAACACTGTAAATGCATTGATTTTAATTGCCTGGAAGCATACTGAAGGAATTTTATTAATAAATCCTCCCAGTCTGTCAGGTACAATAGGAAAACCCTAACAAATGCTTCCCAACTGTGAATTTGCCATTCTGCTATCCCAAATTCCTTGCCAGTGGAGGTAATTGGTTTCCACTTCTCCCCTCAAAGCCGTCACCTACTCCTGATACCTTGGAGCCCTGCTCAGTGCCTCAACCACCCTTCTCCAGAAACAAGCAAGCAAAGAAAAAGAAGCAAGCTACTCCCAAATGTCCCTGTTAAACATTGCTCCAGAACTTTACAAAGTCATTTTCTTTCAAATTGCCAGTCATTAAAAAATGGCTGTCAAGGGTTATCCTGATTAGCCAGCTGTGCTGCAGAAGGCCTGCGCTACCCCAGCCCGCTCCCAGCTGCCTGTTACCCAAGATAACATTATCTACATGGAAGCCTTAGCCAGACTTTCTGTAATTATCAGTGATTTGCAATGTTATTCTCCATCCAGTGTTTATATGCGCAGAGGATGACAAGGAGGTCTTGGAAGCCTTTTTCCCCAGTAAGTCTTCTCAGATCATTTATTAGTCCAAGTTCAAATCCCTAGGCAGTAGCTTGGTGTGATTTTTTTTTTCTTTGGTGTGTAAGATAAAATTTTAGAGAGGAAGCTAGGACATATATGGATTCTTCTCTCCTTCCTCACCCCAATTCTGTAGTCTTGGAAAGCTCTTATCTTTGTTGTCTTACCCGCTAAGTTTTCTTTCACATATGTTAGACCTTCTCTCTAAAATCTAGTATCTTCTACCTCCTTTCTTTGCTATGTGCTCTGCCCTGCATTTCTGCACTACTACCTGCTCTTTCCAGCTCCCCTGTCAGCTGTGAATCCTCTGTCATCAATAATCCACTACTTTAACTGGCTTAGAGTTTCCTTCTCTCTCTCTGTCGTGGTCAGATGCCAGATTAGACGCAGCAGAAGCCTGATACTATCCCTGCTGTATATATTAATCTTCTTACAAGCATGGTCTGTTCTGTATTTAACCTCTCCTCCCTGCACAGCCAGGTGATACCAAGAGCTCCAGCAACATTATTTGCCTTTGCACGTTAACGAATGAAGCACCCAYTAGTAACGCATAACAGTAATTTTATATAATAGGTTTATCTGAAATTGCTCAAACCACTAATSCCAACTGCGTAGTTCGGACTACCACTCAGTCTCTTCTTCTCCCGACAGGCACTGATGTTGTAGGGATTTGCGTTATTTGGTATTGTGAAGCCAAAATTCATCAGGTGAGCAATTCCTTTGGAATCAGTGGGTTACACTGCTTAACCAGGGCAGTAAGATTTGTCTCTGTGTCTGTGCCGCAGAGCTGTCTACAGCTGTGTTAGGAAGTGAGATAAATCTTTGATTTTGGCTTTTTGTCCCCATGTGGATTACACTGTACATCTGGGGAGGTGCCTGGTTGGTAAGACACCAAGAACAGAAGCTGGGACTCCTATCTGGCTCAGCCGCAATTCACTGCGTGACTGTGGGCAAATCACTTTAAGCTGTTTCTGGGATAATAATCGACACAGCAATTCCAGGAGGCTTAATTTTTAAAGTGTCAACTCATATATTTTCTCTGATGTGCCTCAGGAGATGTGCCCTTCCCTTCACTGGGAGCAGGAGCAGGGCCTTAGTACTGACAGCAAGATCTGCAACCTCTGGCCCCCTCTTCCCCAATCTGCCATAACTATTTCATACAAAATGTTTAATAATAATGCCAGAAATGCTGTCCCAGAGCTCTGAAAGCCTCTTATCCACTCCAATTCCTAAAGTACAGTGTACAGAATCCTGTGTTTTCTTTTCACTATTTTCAGCATTAATTCTTCTTTCTTGTTATGCCAGCAGATGTATACATCTGCTGCTGGTGCTTTTTGCCTTTGGTCTCACTGATTGCATGACTTAATTGTGGACCAAAAAAGTTGGATTTTTTTTTTCCCAGTGTGCTTTTGTGTACTTGAAATCCTAAACTTTCAGAAGTGCCTAGTGATGGGCTGTAGCTTTCTTGGGATAGGGGCTGAAGTTTACGTGTCTTCATTTGGGAAGAGCTATATACTGCATGTCCATCTTCTGAAAATCCATTGTCTCAAAGTGGAAGTACAGGAAAGACTAATCAGTTATGAATATCCAGCACATGGGAGACTCCCAGATATTTTCACAGGGTGAGTCAAATTCAAAGCAAGATATGTAACAGACCATCTCCTCTCATAAAGACCGTATCTCCTTCTAGTTGCAACGGCATCTGACTCCTGTGTCAACCACCATAAAGCCACTACTTTCATGGGTAAATAGTATTAGGAAAGTATTTGGTGTGTTTCTCTTACTGCAGTTTAGCAGCTAGAGGCAAGTGAGGGAGTGAGAACGTGGGCCAGCACAGCTCTCTGCAGCTCAGAGCAGTGACCTGGTAGAGCAGTACTTGGAAGTTGCCCTTCCAAGCACCTGGAGCAGGACAGACATCAACAAAGTCAATGGAAAAGCAGTTGTTCAGACCTCATCAAGGTTTGAGTCAGATCCCGAGCTTCAACAATGAAGACTTGTATTTATGTAGTTTGCTATATCACAGTATGGTGTCTCAAAATGTCTGCTACCACTCACTTTTAAAGCATATGTATAGTACATACAGTCTTGTCACAGCTGACACCTTTTTTTGATTTTGCTACATGAGAGTACTCTGTTGCTGATGAATCAAGCTGTTTTCAGGACTGGTTTACTTCTGAATATTTTGGAGGAGGAAAGCAAAGTAAAAAGTCAACTATTTTTCAATGAACTACCCCCATCCCTATCTTTTGAGCAATTCTTCTATCAGAGACTTTTTTTGAAATAGTCATTATAAATGTGATGTAACTAGCCATTCTTCTGAAGTCTTGTAGAGTAAAAAAAAAAAAAACTTTACAGCTAAAAACCTTGGCTCAGGAAAGCATCCTTCATTAGGATAACATTTTGCACATGCCAAATCCATCAGTTCCCAGCTCAAGGGCAGAAAAGATGCAAGATTTATCGCACACTCAGTTGCAATGAACGACAAGAGGTCTTTGAGCCCATCTCCCTGCCCCAAGGCAGTCCCAGTGACACCTCTGTCAATCCCGCCAGAACCAGGTCGAGCCCGTTGGTACAGACTCCAATATGCTTGTCTGCCGGAGACGTGCCTTGTAGGCAATTCACTCCCCTTCTGCTAACAGAGGTGTGCAGGACTCGTCTGCAAAGATATCAGCTTTAGCTATAGGAAGAATTACAGTTTCAATCATTATGAAAAGGGAAGGAAAAATACCGTGGGTTACCAGGGTGCTAAATAATTTAGGCACGCGCTCCTCTCTTGCTGCACGGAAGTACTCTTAGCAGCAGCGAGCGTAACATGCGCATCGCAGGAAGAGAAGAGGTGCGCTAGGCCAACTTCTGCCCTTAGAGGCGTATGCACACAATTTCCAGTGACATCCGTGGGAATTGGGCGCGTGGATTGAGGGCACAATCTGGCCCTTTATTTTCAGCTGCTCTATTATGGTCATGACATGCTAATTTCTAATTCCTTTCACAAAAATAACACAGGAAGGCTTAAATATTAATGTTGCCAAATGTCAGAAACACCTCTGCAATATACTCTTGAGCAAATTCATGTAAACAGATTCCAGGAACCATGGCCGTACTTGTTATTGGAACCTGACATCCCCAATCAGTTAAAATTCTCCTTATCTTCATCGTGGTTTTGCCAAGCTAAGAACTGAATAAGGGCTGCTGGATTTAGCTCCATGATAGCTGATTTGGACATGGGTCTCCTGACAGCCATGGTCACAGCTTCTCACTTAGAGGGGTGGATGCAAAAGCACAGACGTCATCTTGGGTTTGCTGGATGCTAAACATCCAAATAGGTCCACTATCTCCTCAGAAAAGGTGAACAGAAGTCAACCAAATGCAAATCGATAGGTAAGAAGAGAATTGCAGGTGGAGATTTACTAGAGGAAGGAAAAAAGCAAGAGATTAGCCCCTCATCAATCCCCAGCACCACGCTCCCAGCCGCTGCTCACATTCGCAGGGAAATAAAGGAGGTACTGGAGTTAGCTAAGAGGAAAGGTGACCTCCACAGCTGCAAGCCTGCCGTATGGGCCTGCCTTTGGCAAGTAACCGGCTGTGGGTCAGGGCCCTGACACCTGCATCCTACCCCTGCCAGCGTGGGGGGGTCAAATCCTTCCTAAGGAGACATTCAGCAGTGTGTGTCTGCCTGGGCCTCCAGCAGCGGGGTTCATCGTGCTAAATGAGCTGCCTTTCCACGCCAGCTGCGGGTGGGCACGCAGGTCCGTGGCAGGGGAGGGCAGGGAAATGATGTGCCTGAACCTGACACGTTTCTGCAAGGAGTCACTCAACCAGCACAAGCTCCCCGTCACGGTACAGGACCGGAGGAAAGAGGGCAAAAAAGAAGGAGGATCTTCTTCCTCAGGGAGCTGAGGCGGGTTGCACAGGTTGCCCCACCACGTGGCAGCTGAGTGGGGAATTATCGTCTGCTTAACCTTCCGCTGACGGGAAGGGTCTCTGTGGTCCTTGGCCCCCTTTGCTGCTCTGGTTTGGGTATCCCTGCAGGAATGTGCCCCTCTCCTCTGCCTTCTGCAGTCTTCGGCAGGCCCTCCGGTCAGGCTTGTGGGATCCGGAGCTGTCAGGGAAGGTGGAATAGAATAAAAATGAATAAATAACTTAATGATATTGAAAGTGCTGCTGTAGAGACAGAAAATTCCGTGGAGTACAGCAGAGCTGGCTGCTTTGCGCATGGTGGAGAGGGGGCAATAAACCAGCAGCGTCAGGGGAAGCACTTAGGGGGTGAAAAAGAGGGATACCAGGAAAAACCTGGGGCAGTGGACTCCTGCTTCTGGATGCTGCTCTGAGTCCTGTGAGTCCCGCCTGCGAGCTGCCCTTCGCCAGGGGACTCAGCGGGGCAGGGATGACACAGCTGGGCAGCCGTCGGCTGCGCGCTGCCCGCATCCCCCAGCACCGACGCCGGCTCCAGCCTGTCCTCGTTTCACTCTCAACGTTTCGTTTCGTAACGGCAGAGCATGTCCGGAGGCCGGCTGGGGCGTCAGGAGCCCTCCGCCTTCGGCAGCGAGCCTGCGCAGGCACCCCGAGCCTGCCATCGTCCTCCAGAAATGCACATCCTGTCACAACTCGTTGCTTAATGCTAAACTACCCGTTATAAATAAACATGGTCCTAATAATAGTTTGCCTGACCTGACTCACTGTAGGAAACAGCCTCAGAAATAAAAGAGGATGACTTTCAAATGCAAGAGTTCTAATTTTACATAAATAAAAAATGAAAAGGGCAGCACAGGACAGGCCAGGGGAAAATCGTATCACAGGGAGTTGAAGTTGCAATCCCAGGGTGTTAACGGGCTTGCTCGGCTGCTAAATCTGATGCTGTCTCCCCCTGTAAGTTCGCTGGAGTTTGACAGATGGATGTGGAGAAATATTACTTGAATTGTCAGATAACTGTTAGTCACCCAGATTAAAAACAAATTCCATTGACATTGTGTCATACCTTGGGAGCCCAAAACAGATATTGATGTTTTCATCTTGTTGCAGGGAGGAGGGAGATGGGAGTGGGTAATGTAAGAAATCAGAATCGCCCAGATAGAGCAAGTCTTTCGGCTTTGTTTGAAAAATGACACCGCAGCACAGTGCACCTCGCTGAGGATGAGAGATAACGAAATCCAGCCTCTCTCTCTCACTCTTAAATGAAGGGGAGACAAGGAAAGCATTACCATAAAAAACCAAAACTTCTAATGCCCATACAGAGTTGTAAGCACAAGTGTAGGAACCAGATTCACCCAGCGGATGCCACAAGATCCACCCCTCAAAAGCCCCTGACACCAGTGGGGTGTGCAGGGGGCTGAGCTCCCTGTGTCCAGGGGGGCACAAGGTGCTTTTGCTCACCTTTGGGGGATGAAGCAGAGGGAGATACAATGCCTGTGCATCAATCAGCATGTGGAGCAGGAGGAGCAGGAGAGAGTAGGACTTGCTCAGTCTGCAGGCGAGACAGCTTCGTGGGGACCTAACAGCCTGCCAGCAACTAGGAGGGGCCATCAAGAAGACAGAGCCAGGCTCTTCACAGCATCACATGGCAGGAGGGTGAGAAACAATGGGCGTAAGTTGAGAAAAGAGAGGTTCAGATTGGATATAAGGAGAAGATTTCACCCATGAGGACAGCCAGGTAGTGGAGCTGGTTGCTCCAGGAGGCTGTGCTGTCTCCTTGCTTGGAGGTTTTCAAAACAAAGCCCTGAGCGGCCTGGTCTGACCTCAGAGCTGGCCCAGCTTTGAGCAAGGGGTTGGACTGGAGACATCGTGAGGTCCCTTCCAACCTGAATTGTCCTATTATTCCTGTGACAAATTCACAAGCCGTTTCTGCTCTCTTGACCTCCATGGTGACTATGCTGATTTACATCCACTGAGGATCTGGTCTTAAGTCTGTAGGTAATTGCCCCAGAATCAACAATAAAATGGGGTTGTGTTTTGCATGAATTATTAGGTGGTATGAAGAGGTCCTGAAAGGCCTCTTCATGCTGTATTTCTATCAGTGATAAACCAATAAAATATACTGTATATATCTTGAGACAACAGAGAGATTTGAAAAGATCTTATCTTTGGTCAGTGTTATGTGTATGTACAGAGCTGACTATATCTTATGCAAGCTATAAAGTTCTGGGAGAGGAACTAAGCCTTTCTTGGCATCGAATTTGGCACCCGAAAGTGTACGTACATGTACGTGTGTGTTTGTGTGGTATATATCCACGTGTGCTGTATATACACTCTAAATATAGATATAGATAACATGCACATAAATGCACTTTTTACACAACCTATGAATTATGTTATACTACTTTATTGGCTTTGCAAAATCAAGCAGTCAAAAATTAGATAATGCCTGGTCAATCTCAGTATGTCTCCCTTAAAAGTGATATGACGAAGTTGTGAACTAAAAGTCATTTGGGCTGTACCAAATGTGATATAATGTTATAAATGTTTGTGTACCTTTCCTGTTTTTTCCTCTGTAGATCACAAGGTATCTGAGCAGACACCATTTGCTCAGTTAACAAGATGCTATTCTGAACCTTTATTTTCCTCTTGTCTGGAGGGTAGCTCCTTTTCTTATTTAGTCAAAATTTTTCAAACTCTGTTTTGAATTTTGGAACACTAATTTGTTTGTGATACTCTGTGATGATCTTCATACAGTATCTCTGGCACTAGTAGGTTAATATACACAGTATCCTAGTGAAGTGATCACAGACACAGGTTGTACTTCAAACACACAGAGGTAACAGTGGCAAGCAACTAATCTGGGGGGTGCTCAGTTTCTTTAACACAGCCCCATGACTTTGGTGCCACCAGATGCTGCTAGTGCTCAGCGTTCCAGTAGGTGAGACCTCAAAGTCCAAAGTCAGGGACTCGGTGACCACCCAGAGGGTACTTGTTCGACTTCTCTGGCTTTCAGCAGGTTCTCCATGGAGGCAGGGACAGAATCCCTGTCCCAGGCAGTATGTGGCTGTCTCACTGGCAGCCTTCTTCACCGTATACGCTCCAACAAAGGAGAAGGAGGTGATGTCCTGTACACCACTGACTCGTCCCTGGAGTGGGTTAAATGTGTGCTGAATGAAGCAGGGCCCTGAGAAAATGAACAGTGGCTGATCACATCATTAAGTATGCCATGCATATTTATAAAGAGTCCAAATTAAGTTTGTGCAGGGGACCCTAGTTCTGGTACTAATTTTTGGTTGCTTGACACAGAATCTTACTTCTGCACAGCATGTGTAGGTGTGTGCTTTTAATTTCCTAAGTTTATAAAAAAGCCAAAAGAAGGAGACTGAAATTCCATCCTGGGACATCATATTGATTACAACATGGTTCGTTGCCTCAGTTTGAACTGATACCCCACACAGACACTCATCATTTGAGATGGTAGAGAAAAAGATAGCAGGAGTGACCTGTCATCCAAACCAGGCCCTCGTTCACAGATTCTCTATATCCTTGGGGAAAGAATGACTTCTTGTTATCCAGTTACCTGAAATCATACTTAACTCAAACCAGGTTAAGCTAAAAGGCAAATACAGTCATTTGTTCATAGCATCCAAAACAGGCAACACAGTTACAGAGGTATGGATGAAATGAAAAATAGGAAGGTACGTGACTGTATTGGGTAGACATCCCTCAGCCTCCAGACCCAGGCGTTGTGCGTGGCACAGTCGGGTGCACCTGCTAGGAGGCCCCCGCGGCATCTCGCTCAGGGGGCAGAGCTTCTCTGGGGGAACACCACCAGAGAGCAGCTCCAAGCGCCTGCCTTCCCTGTCATCACCTCAGATCACCTCTCCTTCACAATCAGCTCACCTCTCTTTCACAATCACTTTAGCTTTTGTGTTCAGGCTTTGCTTTGAGCTCTTCCAGGGGTCCAGACAGGTTTCATCTGTCATCCTGAAGCTCATGCTATTCCTTCCTTTACTAGGAGGCATTCTGGCCACTCTCTTAAGTAAAATAACAGGTTTTTCCCTTCTTAGATATGGAAATGTCTCTCTGTTGGTGGTGAATCACCTCCTGCATTTAACTGGCTAGTGAACAACTTTGCTTCAGCCAAGTCCCCCTCCCTGGCTGGCCACTTGGCATTTCTCTGGCCCTTATATCCTATAGCGCTGTACCAGGAGCACGCGACACAAACCTCTGAATCAGATAACTGCATGCAGCTCACTCCAGGATCTTGCCTGAGATCAGACACAAAGAGTAGTTAATCTTGTTGGGATACTGACAGGTTTCTCCGTGTTAGGCTGCGATGACTATGGCGCGACGCGGCGTTTGATTCTCTTGCTAGGCTCCGCCAGTGCTGGGGAAGGGTGACAAGAACACACAAAGTCTCTCAGTTGAGAAGAGAACAGCAAAGGCTTCTCTTGAGGTGGAATTCAGGTGGCTGTCTCGTCCTATCAAGCAGCCAAGAGACAGCCAAAATCACAAAGGCTGGCAGGCGAGTCTAAAACAGAAAAATGCAGTAGGATTGAAAATAGAATAACTTGTTAAATAATTGAATAGTTCTATTAAATTAGGTGGAAAAAAATGTTGTAAACATTTATCTTTCATGTTACCAAAGACAATAGTTCTCATTTTCTGTTAGGACACAAGGCAAATACCAGTGGAAGCACTATAACATACCACGTACAACTTCAGTTACGATGCGAAGCCCAAAAAATTCAAAACTTTTATGCGACTCAGATGTGTGTACTTGAAATGCCTGCCTACACCATGACAACTGCTTTTTCAGGCTAACTCTCTGCCTCCTTTTTGTCTTGGCTTCTTGTTGAACTGGGCTGAAAATAAAAAGGCAGGCAGCCTACCTTGCCAGATAGCCTTAACTAATTAAGATGGTGTAGAGAGTAATTTTTCCTTGCTTTCTTCTCAGAGCGAATTTGCAGCATCCCCATAAAGGCTCTGCATTGCTGAAACTAATCAGACCTCAAGAAGTTTGGCATCCATTAGTCCCTTTGAAGTCTCACAGAGACCCAGGCAAATATCATACCATAGGTTTGGCAAGAGAAGTCACTCATATACATCTGGTGCATCTCAGATATCTCATCTTTTTTACAGGAACCAGCCTGAAACCTTCTACTCTGTAAATGGGCATGAGCATTCTGCCATCAATAGCATTAGGGAGATGTTTCTGTTTAAGCACGGAGTTGTCACGCTTAACTTGGGATGTCTGAAAGATCTAAGACGGAGCTAGTCGCTCGGGGCTCTTTTTATAATTAGTGGCGAGACACTGGCACTCCCCCAGGAGAGTTGGTCTGACCTTGCGTTAGACCCCAACGTGAGGATGAGATGAAGTGCCCTCTGCAGGTCCCTGCCTCTGTCCTTTGACTATAAAGGGAGTTTGGGTGACTAAGTCAAACTTAGATGTTTGACTTTCAGATGCCTGAGTTACAACAGATGTATACTGCCTAGACAGGGTATGATTGGAGTGAAACATATAAAATATGTTGGAAGCTTAATAAAGTTTAATGCATTTCCAAACTTGGAGCTTAAAAAGCTGCAATGGTGTGTGTCTCCCTCCCCCGGTAGCAATTCATCTTGAGGTAAAGCAACTCTTTCTTTTCCATGTTTACGTACCTTGTCATTCTATATTCAGGGAGGAACACATTGGGTTACTTCCATAGTTAGAAGAATTTATGAAAAATAAGTATATTTTTCCTTGTAATTGAAGTAAAATGGGCTTTTGGAAACAAAATGCCTGACCGGTGGCAAATTCACCTTCTCTCCAGGAATTTCGAGGATCGTGTTCTGTTTTAGATAGAGATGGCTTGGTCAATCAGGGAACAATCCAGTGTATTCTTTCCTGTACCATTGATATAAATATTAATTGCTACATCATACATTCTAAATACTGACTGTAATGATAAGTAAATATTGCCTGAGGGGCATAGGGGAGGCCTTGGGACATGATGAAATGTTCTAAGTAAAAAATGGAGGAAAAATATTCATAATCTCCAAATTACTATTATTTTTGTACCTCTGGCAATATGTTATCCAGCTGTAGCTGAAGAAAATAGTAATTTCTTTTTATTAAATGGCATGATTTTTAAATATGAGTGTTGTAAATCTTATTTGAAGAGTTCTCCAGAAGAAAAATTTTGAGCTGCTCTGGGGCATTTTTAAACTATGTTGTTTTTAAGCCAGATAATAACATGGTTTTATAACAGGTCACATGAGCCTGGTTCAGCCGCGGGAGAAATGCAGGCGTGCAGTAGATGTGCAGGCGCTGACCACAGGCATCTCTAGGCAGGAGCAAGGCTCAGCGTACGGCAATATGTGACAGAGAAAGGAGGGAGGCAGCGCAGGGATGGAGAGAGGTGAGATTGTGCCTCTCGCATTCCACCACCAGCACCCTCCCCACCACCAAAAGCTGCCCCCTCCATGTCTGGCTGCACCTCCCGGCCTGCAAGGTCCTCTTCCCTGCTCAGGGATGACTGGCACTTGCATCTCTTTAATGCATCCTTGGATTAGCTACATTAATATACACCCCTGTAGCATTAACAAAGTGTGCATTTGGTGGTCCCTAGATATAACAGTGGAGGCACAGGAAAGAAGAATTATAAGCGCTTCCAGGGCTTTAAATCCAGGCTTGCAATCAGAGTTTGATGGAACAAAAGTTCTGTTACGACCAGAGAGAGAGAGGTAAGCAGTCCCCACAACTCAGAAATCATTAATTCAACCAAGAGCAAAGATAGCACCATCTTCCTTCATTATCCCCTAATTTAATTGTCACAGATTAAAGCCTGGCAAATCTGGGCACAGATTCTTGTTGTCAGACTTCAAAGAGAGCTCCTGAAGTCTTCTGCCAGAATCAAGGATCATTGCTATATCCTTTTCTCACGCAGCATTTGTATCTTCCCTAACGTTAATGAACATTATTTTTGCATGCTTCTGAGCAGACTAAAAAATACACTCTTGGATCGCATTTCCCATGCAAGGGGTAAAATGGACCCTTTTACATTTGTTATTCTCCCCTAACAAGGATTAAACCATGGTGTGGATACTAATGAGTGACTTGCAGTTGCCTGCCTCTCACTTTAGTTCAGTCCTCAGGAATATTGAAGATGAAATTTCTCAGCTGAAATCATAACACACTCTATGGATTAAATGTTTCAGACCTGTTCTTATAAGAAATAATCAAGCTGTCGAGATTGCTTGCTATGCAGACTTGCAGACCTCTTGGGTCACTGTTGCCAAGGAGTAATTTTCTTTAAAATAGACTTGCTTGTCCATTTTATGAAAAAGGAAAACAGAAATAGTAGGTTTCAAAGAATTTGGTGTGAACGATACACATTCATTTCACATCAGTTTGCCTCCTTTATGTGCTTTTTTCAATATGCACCGTAATTGCTAATTACGAAGAGAATTAGGCTCCAGAGCTGAATTAAGGTAGAAAATACCTGGAAGAATTTCTGATGGAGCTATAACTGATGATAACCTTGCTTCTTGAAGTATGTCAATTTTTGTTCTCATAACTACACAATAGTGAAAAGTCAATTACTACCATATTACCATTGTCAAGCAGAGGTCACAGAGACAATTTTCCTGTGTGCCTATGCGTGTGCAAATCAGTGTCAGGGAAGTACAAGATAAATGAATATCTTGAATCTTTACTGCCCTGTTGATATTCCTCTCAGTACTACAGCAAAGCTCACCCATCTTTATTCCTTTTCCATGCACTACAACTTTACAGGGTCGCACATTTACTACAGTGCAAAATGCTCAAGGCTGGCTGTGGGCAGATGCTACAAACTAAGAGATGTGATGCATTAGACAAGATGTTATATACCCCTTTCCAAATAACTGATTTCCAAACTAGCATTTGGCTAGTTGAAGGACCCAGTCATTCAACATGAATTAACTAAAAAGATCCAGTGGGTGCAGGTGACTTGTTTCTCACCATTCTGCCCACTAAGTGGGGAGAACAGAATTATAACAACTAATACAGAGAAATATAACAACTGGTGCCAGTTATTCTCATTAGATCACTGGCTTTTTAGGCTCCAAACAGCAAGACAACCAAATCTCACTTCTTCAGCAATTAGCCAACAGAAGCTAGGAAAACTGTCCAGAAATTTTTTAAATTTTCCAGAAGGACATCTATAGCAGCAACAGTGAAACTGGAGGAAATCAGCCACCATGCTCCCATCAGAACAGAGATTGCTGGGGTTCTTTAAAGTCATGATTTTTGGGAAAAGTTATTCCTCAGGAGGAAATCAGATCACAATCTGCTCTCTGGAGTCTGCCAGAGTTTGCCTTCGGAGCATGGTCAAAGGACAACTGAGGTCAGATATGGTGGGGGAGGCATCTCTGGCAACTCTCTGGGAGGGACAGTTCTGGTATAAGGGCATGCCACTTCCCCTCAAAGCTTGCTGAAAGCTGGAAAGACCTCTGATGATAGAAACAGCTTCAGGAGTTGCTTTTTTCTTGTTTCAAACCTTTTGGTCCATTTTGGAAGAAAGGACTTGGAACCAAACTGTAATTCAGGTTTCATTTGCTCTCTGCGGAAGGGTTATCTACCTGCTGGTTTATGACTTCTTAACAACTCGTTTGCAAGGCACAGGATGCTGTTGAAGTTCAGCCGACCCACGACTTCGTCATAAATTTACGGAGGTGCTGCCAGGGAGACAGGGTTGTTGGGGCAGAAGAATTTGGGTAGAGCCCCCCTGTAAAACGGGAGACACGCTGGTTAATTCATCATTAACTTGAGGAGCCCAGTACCACAGACTGCTGCAGGCACTGGGAGCCTAGCATGATGCAAAAAGAGCAGCAAATATAAACATGCATATTTCAAATGGGATTTAAAGCACTTGTAGACAATGTGAAAGTCTGCAGTGAAATGAGAAGTGTTCCTATAGAAGGAACAGAAACCCTCAAAGTTTACCATATAAGATAAATACCCATGCCCTGGAGTTAAAGAGAGTTTCCCTATGGTAGGTCTTTCCATAGTGGTCTATTATGTGGCTGCTTATATTTCTGAGGTTCAGTTTACCACCAGCATGATCCTCCATCATTTTTACATATGAACAAGCAATAATGTACAGATTTCATATGCTCCCAACAGGAGTAGTCATTAAGCTCAGGATCCATCTTTAGTTCTCATTCTTCCTCGGGTGTTCATGGTTCTGCAAGAAATAGATTAAAATAAATAACAAACTCATAATAATATTGCAAATTAAAAATGCTTACAGCTGGACAGAATATTTGGAAGTGTTAAAAAAGCTGGATAAAGGTAAGAAAAGAAACCAATAGGTCCTCCCTGTGTCTCAGCTTCTAATGTCCACCCAACAATTTTTACTCTGACCTACATTTTCTGCAAGTAAATATAGTTACTTGCATTTTATCACCAAAATAGACATATTCGGAGATGACAGGAAGTCTGAGTATGATTCAGTTAGATAAGGCAGTCAGTCAAAGCCATGGGAAACCAGATATTCACTAGAATTACTCATAAAACTGCTTGATAAAGTGGGAAGCACAAATAACCTACCCCTGGTAACCCATAGCAGCTGAACAGGATCTCTGCTCTCAGGTCAAAATTATCACAATTAAAATACTCATCTGTAAGAAAAAAATGTGTTTTTAAAATGAGAAGACTCCAGAGAGATGATTCTTTCAGCAAATTCTGAAGGGGAAAAATGCAAGAAAAACTGCAGATCCTTTTTTTCAAAAGGTTTTGTGCTTTCCCATTGCAATCTGTTGAGATTGTGTGAGACCAAGCAGCGGGTTACCTCAAACTCAGTATTCAGTCCTACAGAAGAGTACATTGTAAGAGCTGCTTCATCCCTTGCCTGAGCGCAGTTTATTAGCTAAGACTATTTTCAAACACAGGTATGAGCATTGCCCTTAGGGCTGAGTTGTGCTACAAGGTTCTCGGGAAAAAATAAATAAATAAAAGGCTGGCACAGGACGGAGCCATTGCATGGGGTGTCTCAGGAAAGGAACTGTGGGTGCTCCAGGAGCTGTTTTCTCTCCATGGCTCCCTGAGTTTCCTCCCCAGCCATCTACTTCATAGTAGATGCTCAGACCAGTGGATGCATTTGTGGGGATCATTCCCCACTCACTGATACTGGGATGTGCCTGACGATACTTGATACTTGTTAGTTTATGGAAGTATAACATGGAGGAAATGATCTAACCTAGTGCCATCACAGGGAATGATTAAGCCTTAAATATCAGTGGAAACAGTAAGGAAATAATATGTTCCACCATCGCTTAGTTATGAACTTAGTGGAAAGAGCAGAGGGCTCAGACCTTCATAATGCTGAAGGTTTCTGAGAAGCTGAGAGCCCTTGACTTCCACTGCTTGACTGCTCCCAGCTCATCAGCAGAGTGATCAGTGTAGCACTTGGCTGAGCTCTGAGTCATATTATGGGAACAGTTGCCAGGAAAAGTTTTCTGCTCCCGTGGCTATCATGAGGCTGAGTGATTTTGCCAAGAGACAGAGAGGATTTATCTCCAGGCAATCAGAAATACTCATGTTGGACTATAGACTTCACCCACTGGGATTTATACATGCAGCGAATGCTGCTCAGGGACCAGAGGTTGTGCCAATACACAGAGTAAAGGCTCCCGCAGGGTGGCCTGGGCCTGCCACATCTGCTCTTGCAAACGCTCACGAGGAAGAGGCTGGCCTGGAGCAAAGGACAGTCTCAGCAAAGACTGGGTGAGGAAGGGGTGGAGGAGAAGAGGTGCATTTCCCTTGCTGTGCTGCACGTTCGTGTGAGCTGACAGCAGGTAACATTCCTGCTCATCCTGCACTGGCTGGCTGGGGCAGAACATGTATCGTGCAGCACTTCACTGAAGTACTTGATGGCCGCTGCGCCCCGTCTCGTCGATGAGGGTGTTTGCAATTAGGATTCTAGTGACATGATTTCAGTTTTGGGATCTGACCCGGCTCCTCCTTCGGTTAATAATGCAATGTCCATTGACATCAGTGGCTGCAATATCACACTCCCGATTATATAGCTATTACAGAAAAAATCTTTGACCAGAAAGTAGGCAGGTAACAACTTTCCTTTCTGGATAATCACTGCAGTTAGCAAGGAGATGAAAACCATTTTAGTAAACTTTTCTCTCTGTATTAGTTTTTTCTCTTTTTCCTTTTTTTGCAAGCACAAGTGGAATCTCCAGGTCATGATGATCGCCGAGGAAACAAACAACTTCCTTGAAAAAAGAAGGTGCAGATTTACAGAATGAGTGTGGTTTGGCTTATGGGCTAGCGTGGTGCCTGCCAGACCTACATTGGATGAGGTTGAAAACCCGCCTTCAATGTCTTTTCC
Source organism: Oceanodroma leucorhoa (assembly GCA_030449065.1). Classification (NCBI taxonomy): domain Eukaryota; kingdom Metazoa; phylum Chordata; class Aves; order Procellariiformes; genus Oceanodroma; species Oceanodroma leucorhoa. The sequence goes on along the minus strand of JASVER010000085.1, from coordinate 4,333,796 downwards.
AGAGTCCTTTAGGCAATCTTTGTAAGCAGTTTTAGTTGTTATCTAGATCTGAGGCTCAACAAAGCCACGCACCACAGCCCCAGGTGCTGGAAGGGGTGAGTCCTGCTCTCTGAGGACTGCTTACCTCCTCTCTCCTACCCAGCACTGCCTACCGATTTGGGGGAGGGAGCGACTAGCAGGCTATGAGGTGAAGGTGACGTCCAATGCTGACTGCTAAAAGGTGGTGGAGAAGGAGGGAATTCATGTCATCGAAAACTTGGCTCTCCTTTTCCGATGGCATGACTTTGAAGAGGCTTGCATTCAGAAGTTGAGTCAACTCAGTTGACTCAGAGCAGCCCGTTGTGCAGAGCAAGAGCAGTCACGAGCACCGGGGAACTAGAGTGGCCTTCTTTATCGAAAGAGTTCTTTCTGACCCAGAAAGAGGAGCAATTTCTGTTGCAGCATATCCTGATGAGCTCACTGTGTTTCCTTAAATCTGTTTTTCTGGGTAGAGCCCTGTGGGAAGAATATGCAAGTTCCACAGCCTCAGCTCTGCAGTTTTATTACAGCTAAGTCAAAATGCTGTGGTGCCAATTCTCTTCCATTTTTGCTAATTGTTAAAGGAAATATCTTAATTGTGCAGAAGAACGTGCAAGTGTAACATATGACATTATCGAGAACCCAATTTTTTTATGCACTGTAAAACTCCATCTGTCCCGTCATCTGGAGTTGGCTAGTACTCCTCTAACACACAAACACAGATCAAGAATAATAAGTTTTAAATATCCAGTGCATTAACCAAAGCAGGGACTGATTTTATTTAACAGAAAGTATTGGAACAGCAGTCATTGCTGTGCTGCAGGTATTAATAAGGGTATTATGTAGGAGTTTCTGTTCTTGACATCAGGTAACTTAATCCCCAAATTTGTGAAACTGTGGCCCGTTCTTATGGGTTGCATAAGGAGCTGGGTCCACAAGACTTTTTACTACCTTTGGAGAGAAAATGGCTTGTTTTTTCCTACCCGCTGCTGATAATGAAAGGGTGTTAGCATGTAAGACTGCTCTAGCGTACATTGGCAGAAATTGTTTTCACCAGCTCAAGGTTTCAGACCTAATAAGCACTTTATGGCACTTGGAAAGCGTGCTTTGCAAAAAGGCAGCCTGTCCCGTGCTCGCTGGCAGGGCATTCCAGCTCTGCACAGCTCCTGCCTCAGCACTTCTTGCTTCACGCAGCCGGAGCGTGGACCTGGCCCATATTCTGGTGCGTTATAAAGACCGTGTTGACTATCATTCTCAGTGACTTCTAATGTTACATTTTTAGCAACGTAAACTCGTTTATTACACACAGATTTTGATCAGTCATTAAGGGTTAGAATGACTTAGATAAGCAAAGGAGCAAAGTGTACGCTGGATAATTTAGGCCCTGACTCAGCATAACCATGTAATTTTGCTCATCTCTGTTCACAGTTAAGGCCTAGACACAAGCATGTGCTTAAATGCTGCATTGAACAGCTGTATTCTTAGTCACGCACGTCATAGAATCATAGAATCATAGAATCATTAAGGTTGGAAAAGACCTCTAAGATCATCGAGTCCAACCATCAACCCAGTACAAATGCCCACTAAACCATGTCCTGAAGCACCTTATCCACACGTTTTTTGAATACCTCCAGGGATGGTGACTCCACCACCTCTCTGGGCAGCCTGTTCCAATGCCTGACTACCCTTTCAGTGAAGAAATTTTTCCTAATATCCAATCTAAACTTCCCCTGGCGCAACTTGAGGCCATTTCCTCTCGTCCTATCACTTGTCACTTGGGAGAAGAGACCAGCACCCATCTCTCTACAGCCTCCTTTCAGATAGTTGTAGAGAGCGATAAGGTCTCCCCTCAGCCTCCTCTTCTCTAGGCTAAACAACCCCAGCTCCCTCAGCCGCTCCTCATAAGACCTCGTATGGATTAGGCCTTTCTTAAGGAAAGGAAAGCAAAACTCATCACTGAAAACTTGGCCTCTTCTGTTCTTTCCAGCAAACTTGTAGTGTGGTGATGAGTGTGAGACAGAGTCAGTAGCATCTGCAGAAGACAAACAGGATGATAACAGTGGCCCTTGAAGAAATACGAAACATTTCACTTGTTAATTTTTTACATATTATGTAAATCTCTAGATTAAAGCAATGGTGTTAAACAACAGTGTTCATTCCTAGATCTGATCATCTCTCATAGAATTCAGAGAACTGTTTTGAAAGAACATGATCAATAACATTAGAAAATAATTTAATTTGGAATTGGTTTAATGGATATTTTCCACGCATTTATATAGAGCAGATTCAGCTCTATGGTAACGAAACCGGCAACAGAGATCTCTGAGAAGACCTATGGGATAACAACAGGACAAAGTACAACTATGTATTATATAAATCTTAGATTTTTAGAAGGACTCTACATGGGCAGAGTAAAATGTACTTTGATGCTCCAATCACAAAAAATAAAACAAAAAAACCCACTTATTTTTATTAGACTGCCACAAAAATAGCCAAAATAGTGCCCCCTCAAGGGACTTCTGCTGGAGGAAGAGACCAGACTCAGATTTTCTACCAAATCCTGGTGGTTATGAGGGCTCTGCTCCCTTCCCCTGTTCCCCCCTGAGGAGTTTGAGCGTGAGTCTCCCACCAGAGGCAGCCCAAGACTTTCTGTCGAGGCAGGAAAACCCACGTAGGTTATGAATTCTGCTGCCTTGAGCGTTGAAAGCCCTTATGCTGCAAAGAAAACAAGCATGAGTGTCGGATCCGGTCCCTGAACTGTTCCCCGTGCATGGAAGACACGACCGGGACTACTTTAGGACAGGCATAGGGGAGCTGGCGGAGGGGGTCTCTGGATCCTCCCAGTGCCACCTTGCTCTCACAGGGCAGCTCTGGGCATGCATGGCAGCAGTTCTGGGGGGCTGAGAGGGGTAAAAATTACAGATGTAGGTGATCCAGTCAGCTACGTGTGTCCCCACAGAAGTGATGTAGGTGGTATAAATATTTTTTCCTTGAAGACCAAATATGAAATATAAAGATTCCAAAGCTGGCAAGGAGAAATGCACCCATTTTCCCCCAAATGAAGTGAAGATGCATTGTGCACAAGGGGTGTGAATTCCCAGGCAGATCCAAAAAGAAAAAAGTGTGATGTCCCAGCTACCATCAGGTAATTCACTTCAGTGCAGTTGTGCTGCTGTTTGAGACAGTTTCTCCACCGCTGGGAAGTACCCTGCTGACCAGACATGCTGATTGCAGTAGGGGTGCCCCACCTCTCATTTTGTACCAGTTTGTACCAAAAGATGTAGGAAGGACCTTCTAAGGAAGGAGAAAAGGCAAGAACCATCAACTTCCATTAGGATCCAAACACAGCAGCATCTAGCCCATCCACCAACTCCTTGCCCTGCTGAGCTGTAGGTCTTCCCGGGACAATCCTAGCCACCCGCTTGAACTTAAAAACGTAAGAATTGAACTGTCTCAAGTTTAATGGCAATGATGATATTGCCGCACAACGATATAGTGAGGATTGGCAGGGATAAAAGAAAGGCAAAGGGAACTCAGGAAGACTGTATAAATAACCGCCTGGGTGCAATGAAACCATGAATGCAGGCGGTTCCTGCCACACCATCGGCCAAGTCACTCATGGCTGCCCCCAGATTAAGAGCAGCTGGGATCTGTAATCCAGTGTAACTCTCTCAGCCTCTCCCTGCCGGGGTCAGCTGAGGACTGCAGCTGCTGGGGGATCACAGGAGGGATCACCAGGGTAATTCCTCCTTCCTTCCCTCCTTGTTTGCTCTGGCTGGCAGTGCGCAGTGCAGGGGCAGGTCTGCATTCCTGCACGCTCCCAGCTCTGCTCGGCGGTGCGTTTTTGGGGAAATTAACCCAGGACTTGGAAGCGCAGAGGGAATGCAACTACGATCTGAACTGCTCCGGAATTCCTTGCCTAGGTGTGAAAACAGTGACCTGCCACAATCTCTTCCTTCTCCTGCTGTGAGCTTAGCAAGAGCAGGCTGTTCCCTCAGCTGAACTGACACCGTTCTGTCAGATTTGGGGCTGTTTGATCATGTACACTAGTGTCCTTAGGATGTGCCTAAAGGCTGCTCTTTACTTGTGACTCAGAGGAAAAGTATACATTTGAGGGACCATAATGTTATTGGTATTAAATCTGGGTTATTTTTGATGGAGTGAAAAGCTTGCTATAAACTTGAGCAGAAACTGGATTTGGCCAGTGGGTCCACACCACAAACACACACATGTGGAGGTTCCCAAATGCAACAGTATCCCTACAGAGGGAAATATAAGCAGTGAAGAAGCATTCACAGTGGATGGAAAAAAACAAAACGCAGCTTCCTAATTTTAAGTTAAACTCAGTGCTAGCCCTAATATCAGAGTTGGCCATAGCAGGTTGGGTTTTTTTCTCTCAGTGAGAATAACCGGAGCGCTGTAGTGCCAAATCCCCTTTCCCCGTAGAGGAACCAAGCAGCCCTTATAGGACTACCCTAATGGAGAGGGGAAGTTTGCAGTTCAAAATCTGCATCGACTCGTGTGATATGCTTTTACATTTTCTTCTTTCTGCCAACACTGCTATGCTGTGCTGCGCAGAATGAAAGAGGTAATTTAACATGGCGTTAAGCCATGGGCTGCCTGCGGAGCCTGTAGGGATGGCTTCATAGGGGTGCTTCTGTGGTGGTAAGCCAAAATTAAGGCAAAATGTAATGCTGCAGCATGGGTACCCTGCCTGGTAGCCTGCCTCCAGCTGCCTCTCGCAGGGTGAACCTGCTGGAATTGCGCAGGTGAGGGGGATGGAGCTTTCTCTGATGTGCTGCAATAAATTTTCAAGTGTTATTTTCTCCAGTCTGCCCTTTCTCCCTTCCAAAAGGAATCGGCAAGCACTAGGGCTGCAACTTACCGCAACTGTGCTCAGCTGTCAGGATCGGTTTTCCTACGGGCTCAGGATTGCAGGCAGCGCTTTCGTTTTGAGAAAAACAGGTGCTTTGATTTTAGAGAGACCTTGGCACTGGCTGTCCAGCTCGACCCTTTGCGGAGGGATGATCCTGCTCTACTTGGAAAGAAGAAAAGCACAAATGTTTCATCAATTTTGGGCCTGCTACGTGCATTCCAATTTTGGTTCCCCCGCCACAGCTGTCCCAAGTCTCATCTTGGGTAGGTCTTTTTTTGCAAAAGGAAAAAGCATCAGGAATGACTGTCAAAACAAGGCAGAGTTTTGCCTGCAGGAAGATGAGTGATGTTGCCGCAACCCACAGTCTGAATGCTATTTGAAATGCCAGTTGAAATAGAATTGTTTGCATAAAATAAAGCACAAAGTTTTCCTAAAGCCTGATGTTATTTACAAATAAATATTCCCTGAATGATAAACCCTGGGCACATATAATTTGTGAAACGACAAAAAAGTCAAATGATCACACAGGCTTATTTTTTACAGCGTATTTTTGGCTTGCTCACTGTCCCGACTATTAAATAGCACCTCTGTGTTTCTGAATGTTATCAACAACTACTGTTTCCTTGACAAAACCATAAGAGAGAAATAAATCTCATAAAGAGATTGCTAGGCAGCTGTTTGCCAATGGCTAAATGCTTGCAAGAGTTATACAGTATTATCTCTGTGTTCATGCAGCTCAGCACTTGACTAGGAATGAGGGGATCTGAGCTCAGTTTCTCCAGACCACCTGGCTGTCTAGTAAATTTTGGTGCATTTACCACCATTGGATTCCTTTCTAAATGAGTAAAAATACAAAGTGCAGAAAAAGACCCAGGATCCTTAACTGTTAATATGCAAGTGCTTTTCTATATAATAAATGAATAAATTTTATTTGGTAGAAAACTCTGCATCCCTATCATGGAAAGCTGCCACAGAGTTTCTGCTGTTGTGAAGCAGATCTTTCCTCCTACTATCCAGCAAATACATAGAAACAAGTATAATAGGGCATCTGGGGTTTTTGGTAGCACTCAAGAAAAACGCCGGCAGAGCTTTAGCGATGCCCGCGGTCCAGCAGCCATCTGAACTGGACAGCAGTGCAGGCATAAATGCGCCTGTGTTGCCTGACTGCGGTGTCACACAAATGCAGGGACACAGCAGAGTGCCTCCGGCAGCCACCAGCCAAGGTAGCCCTGCTGGCACCCAGGGATGCTAACAGCAGATCAACCTCACCGTGTGACGTGGAGCAGAACCGTGCCTGAAGAGGACGGCTAATCTTTGGGTACGTTGGGCAGCCCCGCCGGCCGCAGCTGCAGTCCCACCGTCACCTCGCTCAGCGTCACTGCTGACTCGTGTGAGCTGGATGTGTTTGTCAAACACATGGAGATACTGCACAATGGGTGATCGCCTGGGGCTCAGCTTCTCCATCACTCCACACCGACGTAAGCCTGTGCCGCTGCCGGTGGGGCCGTGCATCCCTGTCCCATCCCTCGCGTCAGCAGCCGCGCTCAGGCAGCTGTCAGGGACCGCCGCGCAGAAGCACACCCCATTCATTCACTGTGCAGCCCCCTGTCACTGGTGAGGGGACCCAGGGAGAGCACGTGGCCAGCGAAAGCAGCACATTTGTGTGTGGTCATGAAATTGCCCCTGCTAAATGAGAGTGGCAGCGCTCACTGTAAATCCAATGATGGCTGTGAGAGGCCTGGATCTACAATAGTAGATGGGGATGGTCTGCCCGGGGATGGTGTGAATCCTCACCTCCAGCGAATTTAAAGAGCAGACCATACAAGCCTCCATTAAAAAGGTTTAGGGTGGAGCTGACCCTGTCTCGGGACTAGAAGTGAGACTGGATGTCTCTCCCAGCCATGCCTTCTATGCTGGGGTCCACCAAAATGTTCATATAGACAGGCAATAAAATCACTGTACAAAAAACTGTGGTGTGTTACTGTTCCCTTAAAAGCAGAGCTGTAACAGAAGACTTAAACAAAGCAGATTTGGGTTAATCAAGTGAAGCTACGCCAGTCTCATGCTTGACATATGCATGCACTCAGGCATGACTCACCCTTCAAACAATGATTCATCATTAGTTTTTCTTGTGGGTTCGTATGTCTTTTGTCCATCCTTGTTACAGTCTCTTGCCATCATCTCACAAGCGCAGTGATGATTAAAACAACATTAAAATTAGACTTTTAATTGGGGCCTGCTCTGTGGTACGTGTGGTGAAGGGCAGAGAGGTCGCACGCCTTTTGTTCCTATGAGAAATGGGGAAGCGGGCTGTAGGTGATTAATTTGGACGGGGGAAGGAGGGAAGGAATGAGGCTGAGGCGACTGTAAAAGTGTTAATTCTGGAAGGACAATGTTGCCAAGCAATGTGATCATCCATTTGGTTACTGTATAAGGAGCCATAGCAGTTTGGTGAGCTTGAGAGGAGTGATTAAAAACCACATGACCTGCATGAAGGCATTCTACATTTTGCACTATATTTTCTTTGCATTAACGTGAGTTTGAAGAGCTGAGGTGTGCAGCTGACCTCCAGCCCCACAGCCCAGCATGGCGCTCAGCAGGGATGACCCAGGCTGATTTCCCAGGACATTTTCTGCAGGCCAGGGCAGGATGCTGCTCAGACCACGGCCTTGACTTCTCCTTTTGGGGTTGGCAACTCTCTCCCCCACAGGAGCAAAGGCTCTGCAGTGTCTGCTCACCAGGACCACCATCATGTCGTTGCCCATCTCTTGTAAATATGTATGTATGTGTGTAAGGTGTACCTTCTGCATGCACGGTGCCCAGATGCATGCCAGATAAGACAGCATTGGGTAGCTTGAAGCGCCTGGCTTATTCCTTCCCCGGCACAGCACGGTGTACAGCCTCCTGTGCTGTGCATGCAAGGGAGGAGCAAGAAGCCTTCCAAGAAGCTGGCTAGAGGCTGTGCTGGGAACAAGCAGTTCTTCCAGGCCACCTTATCACTTGAAAAAGAAACTACCCTCTGCCAAATTGTTTGGTAATCCTCCACATGCCATTCAGCAGTAGTAAACAGAATAGACTACTACATCTTCTAATAGTGGAGATATTGAATAAAACTATTTTCTTTTTAGACAGACCCTGTAGCCCGGTGTTTTAGCCATTTGTCTTTTGGGAAGTGAAATTTGGCCAGAAGAGTGAGGATCTCCACATGAAAAGAAAGAAAATAAAACCCTTTTCTTATTTCAAGCACCCAGGTCTGTTTGTGTAAGCAGAGGGTAAGAGTTTACAGTGGATTTCAGGTCATCATTCATAATGGCATTTGCTCTTAAACAGTTGCCAACTTTATTATCTGTACCTATTAAAAGCGGATTTGAAGGAAGGGATATTAACAGCAATGCCAGACTGTACATATGTTTCGTTTCATGCTGTACAGTTCTAAAGAGAGAAATGAGCTCAGTAATAAGTTTTGTTTAATCCAACTTCTACATTTAATACTATTTTAAAACTATATGTTACTTGCCCTCTTTTCTTTTGTTCCACCTGCTTCCTTTTTCCACTTCATTTTCTTTTGCTCTCCATTATAGTTTATGCCTCTGCTTTTGTGTGTCGAGCTCGTAATGTATTTCTTTAGAGTGTTTCTTCAGATTCCAGTACTTTCCCCCCTTCAGAAGCAGCCTGCTCTCATCTCTCTTTCTCTGCAAGGAAGTCTCCTCTTTCTGATTGCGGCTTTCTTTAGCTTCTTGGTCCCCATTTCTTTCCTATTTAATACGTTGCTAAGACTTCCTTTTTTCTTCCCTTTGTTATATGTCTCTCTTAAGGTACTGCTCCTCTTCTCTATCCTGTCTACGCTCGCTCCCTCATTTACCTGCTCTTTCAAATGCTCAGGGCTTCTCCCCTTTGTTCTCTGCTTTCCGTCCCTTCCACTCTTCACCTCTCCTTGTTCTCTCCTCACCGCAGTCTCTCCTTTCCCTCTTCTCACCCCCCTCTTGTCTCTTCAGCATTGCACACACTTTTCTGCCCGTTTCTCTACTTTCCCCCCCCCCTCAAGGAGATGATCAAAACCTGAGCACTCATTTTCTGACTCTCTGGGGATTGTTGGGGAATTTACCTCTGTTTCCAGAAGACCCAAAAAAAGGAATATCAGGAGGGCTGGTGGGATCTTCTTTGTATTGCCCGGGACCATGGGAGAGGATAAAAACTTGTGACTTGCTGAGAAATTTTCTTCTCTAGGTCTCTGGTCTGTAAGTGTGAGCAAGGGCAAAGGCTTCTTTGGGATCACCCCATATCCTGAGCAACCATCCCTCTTAACCAGCCAGATGGGAATCTTGCCCTGGCTATCTCCTCCATAATTCCCAGCCAGAGGGGCCAGGCAGTAAGACATGGTGGTGGCAGCATGTCCACCACTTGCTCTGTGACTCTCAGTGCAAGGGACGCCCTCCCTTCCCCCCGACCCACACACTCACCATCCTCTCGGAGAGGCTGGCTCCAAATGGCCTCTTCCAAGAACAGAGGAACTTCTAGCCCAGCAAGCCTAGATCCTGGCTTCAGGGCAGAAATATGGAGGAGGAGACCTCAGATTGCCTTGTGTTTCTGTAACTGAGATTTCAAAATAAAACTGGCAGCTGTCTGGGTGGCAGGGTCCTGGGGAGCAGATATGAGTTCCTGCTGTTCGTGTTGTGCAGCATCACAAACATATGGGACAGAAACAAGTTTTGGAAATGTTTCTGTAACAATAGTAAGTAGTAATAAACAGAGAAGTGATTCTTTATCACTGCCGTGCTGCTATAGAAATTAATCTTTAGCATATCGCATTGAAAGTGCCAGAAGGGATTGAAGAGCAGGAGGTCTAGAAGATGAAATGAAGCTGTGGAGAAGAGAGAGGTCAGCAGAGGAGGTCAGAGGCACAGGGCACTGGCAGAAGGGACTCATCATGACCTGCTCTCCCTGCAAACTGCTGCCTGGGAGAGCTCTCCCATTTAGCCAACGCATATAAGTAAAGGCTGAGCAATTACCGCAGGACCGAGCCAAGTGTGCCATGAAATTTAATTAAGGTCAATAGGCTCTGGTGTCTGGTGGGGCCTGAAGAGAGCCCTTTCGCTGCCTGTGCAAACCAGCCTGTCATTATCGGTGTCCCAGTGCAAACAGCCCATTAAAAGTCGCTGGAAATGCTCCTGTCCCCTCGGTGGCTTTCTGTCAGGCCTAGTGTGAATATTACAAATTAAGCAGAAACACGCAACAAGATTCCCTGCAGACTCTTAATTAGCCTTCGCGCGGTGGCATTTCTCATCTGCAGATCTGCTAGTTGTGGCAGAAGTGCCGTGAGGGGGGATGCCGAAAACGACCTTTCGCAGGCCTGGCATGGCGGCAGGGCTCGCGCGGGCGGGGGAGCCCGAGCGCCATGCTCGGTGTGCCGGCGACCACGACACACCACCACGTGTTTTATGGCAACGCGGCAAGGTGCCAAAAGCACGACAGGCAGCAGCAGGGCATCATCCCCACCTCCAAAATAACTCTGGGGCTTCCACCTGGGAGCAGATCCCATGGCAGGCTGGGTGGGAGCAGGAGCAGCATGGAGGACTGGGCTGCCCTGCGCCTGCAACATCCTTTCTTCACAGGGAGAGCTGCAGCCGCTGCTCCCCAAGCCACTGGTGCTGCCCGTGAAGGGGCAGGATCRGCTCCCTCGRCTTCCCCTTTCCCGTACCCACCGCCCGCTTGCAGACCAGCTACGGTGGGCAGCACACAGTACTGCGGAGGTGAGCAAACAGCAAGACAGGTCAGACAGCTGAAGGAGAAAAGCCAGGTTCTTCAGAGTCTTTTTAACTTACAGGCTCAATATTTGTGTAATATTCATGTCATAGGACTAAATATTTGCTATAGGATTAAATATTTCTGCGCTGCTTTAGTGACTTCACYAGCCTCCGGTGCCTGGGGCTGCTGGTAATGAGCTGGAGTCACATACCAAACTGAATTATTATTACTAACACGTTTAGATGCAGCCTCATACCTGATGAATGACACCTGCTGTGAAAAATGAGTGATGCTATTTTTGGAGGGTATTTATCTGGTGTTTGGAGGGTAGCTTCAGAYGTATGCAATTCAAATGCATTTCTTTAGGTAGGATAACGATCCTTACATTATCATATTCAATGAAAGTATGTCTACAAGTACATGTTCTGTATGTGCTGTACGTGTGCAAAATGTGTACCCTAGATATCTAATGGCAATGGCAGATCCAAGCTGTAAATAAACTGATAAGTCAAATGTGTATTACTGGGCCCAGATCGCTACAATCAGTAGGAGCTTAATCTGGAAAGGAGTGCAAGATTGGATCAACCGTAGTAAAGACAAACATTATTATTTCCTTTTTGGAGGTTAAAGCAATATTACAGATTTAAAATTGGATGACATTTTGTACACCATTTGGAAAATTACGTTACAGATTTGCCAAGGTACTTTCAGCTTAAAGCTGCCTTATGGAAAAGTTCTTGATATTTCTTTTGAAAACTGCAGGTATATTTCCCTTCCCCCCCCCCCCCTCTTCTTCTACTGCCCTTGCTCCTTCTAATCATCCTCCACAAGAAAAACAAAATAAACTGATAAAATATTTACGGACAATATTTACACCAGTTTTTTACCACAAGTTTTTTAACTTGTATTTTTTCACTTTTCCTGGCTTGCAGGTGAAAGTGGGAATTATCAAGGGGCACAAGTATGTTTGCACGGTTGTCTTGCTTGATCCCTATTGATACAGACATTACCTGGACAATATTTAGAGGAGGCTTGAAGTAGGATGATAAATGTGGYTTTTGCGACTTCTTTTCTTTTGAGACACCACCTTGTTCCCAGTAGTGTCACTTGCACATTCAAAACAAACCAAAGAAGAYCCTTCCTCTTTTTCTCCCAAAGATAAAAACCTAAAATTTCCAAACATCCAAGCCTGGGTTGTCCCAAGGTTTTGTGACAGGCACATGCATCGCTGTCGCTGGAAATGCCAATGGCGTTCTGCTCAAGGACGGATCCAGGAGGCAAATCAGACCTGCAAGGTTCAACGGGCACTATCGGGACTGTAGGCTGGCAGGTCTATTAATTAAAGCTAGAGCAAAACCAAAGACTGGCCTGATTCCTAAACCTCCCTTGCATTTACTGTTTTCTGTCTTTGTCCTGGTGTGTCTCAAAAGCAGGGTATTTCCCGGGCAGGTACGTGGGTCCTAGGCAATCTCCTAGGAGCAGCCAGAGCCATGACAAGCCAGGTCTGGGTAAAGTACTTGAGCTCCTCTGTCCCTCTGTCACCAGCCACACCAGAGCCCCCGACACTGGGGATGGGAGGGAGGACCCGTGCCTTGGCTCAGTGCTGTACAAGAGTGGCTCCCTGCCTTTCCAACTGGAGCTGCCTTGTCGGCTGCAGTCCCGAGAGCGGGCAGAGTCCCTTTGCACGTAATGTGGTGTACAGGTGCATGCTTAGATCATCTGCCCAAGCCCAAAGTGCTTGCATCCCCATCAGGGCCCGTACTTCTGTGCCTCGCAAACCGTGGGTTTATTCCCAGTATTTTACTTGGTAGCCTAATTCCATGTGAGTGAGAGTTGTTCACGGGCTGACATTCATCAACGTGCTTTTGAGATGCACATGGTACTCTTGCAAATGTGGTTTCATTTTTCTCTCCAAAAGACAGCTAAGCTCTTATTCCTGTTTTTTTTTTCATTAGCATAGCTCAAGACAATCACTTTCTTCTTCTTAATTAGCAAATTCCTTATCAGCAAAGTAAAAATTATTTTACCCAATTTTATTTCACAATTTCTTCTTAGYTTCCAAACTAAATACCTTGTTTCACAAAACATTTTTTTCACAATACCATAATGGTATATTATGGGATCTCAGATTTCTCTAAACAGCCTTAGGTGCCTAACACATATACCCTTTAAATAGTGTAACTTCACTCCTCACAGTGGGAAGCAGGCATCATTCATAAAGTCCCTGTTTCCTCAGGAGGTCAGCACTGACTAATGCTGTGCACAATTAAGTGTTTTAATTGTATATATGAGACATTGAACCAGGAGCTTTTTCCAGACTGGGTCATGCTTTGAAAAGATGTAAGAAAGGCAGGTGCTTCAGTAAGCTAATTTCTTTAAAATGGTTCATTTCCCCATCTCACTCAAAATTTATCATATAATATAGCATGTCCCAAAAGAAAGGCTTCAGTGAAAAGCTGTGATTCAGTGACAGATCGAACATATGCACAGAGCCAGGAGTCATGTGGGAAAAACAGGGCTTTTACACCAGCACCCAGAATTTGAGATCCCGAGTTTTTCTTCGRAGATGATGAAGAATCTGTGTTGTACAGGAAATAATTGAGTTGTCTGTAATTTATGCTCTGTTTATTGGTATTAATTTCTCATGCTCATTTATCAGTTTCTAATCTTCCTCTCAGTAATCTGCATTCAATTTTTCAGTCCATATTCCTGTTGACTATTGAAATTATCTCTTTTAAGTACTGCTCGGTAGATACATTTAATACATTAAAAGTTTTTACTGTAAAATTCACCTGAAATTCTTCTAGTTAATTTCCCCAGGTTGCATTGAGTAATGTGTGAATAATAAAACAACAGAAATAGTGTATCTTCTGCTTATTTTATCACCGAGTAGCACATTTACCTACCAAAATGACCTCAGCATACAAACCAAGACATGTACACCCTCCATCTAGAATTGCAAGTTAATGATGATTAGGGTTGTGCATTTTATCATGGCTGTATTAAAACTTGCTGTTAAGTATGACATCCTGTGATGACTGAAACTTGTTAAGGCTTTAACTTAATGTGAATTATATACAAGCTTTATCTACTGGTTTGCAATACCCGTTTACAAATATTTCTCATTTCCTCATTCCTTAGAAATGAAAACTGAAGACACCACTAGTAATGCATTCAGCTTGAGAGGGTTTTGTGAATGAGTAGGGGTTTCATACCTTGGAYCTCATGTGAGAACTAAAACAAATTGAGAAAGAGACTCTAGTCATCCTCCCTCTTCTTGTTTCACAGGAACCAGCAACTCATGTAGTAAAAATGTCTGACCAAATCAAAGGACTCTGTTGGGGGAAAACCCAGTATTAAATCCCTGAAGGTAATTTTTTTTCCCTGGATATTTTATATTCATTAGGAATGTCTTTCTACAGTGAGCCCTGGCTCAGGTTCCTGGAGCTGATTCTCATACAAATGAGTATCTCTTCAAACGTTTGCAACTATTATAAACAACATTTGTTCTGGCAGAGGCAGACTACAATAGACATCTGTAAAATCTGAACAGTGATGGAGAAGGTAAGTGGGGAATGACAGTTCACTGTTTCTCCAGATGCTAGAACAAGGGGGCACCTCTGAGAAACACATCTGAAGAAAACCAAGGGAATGCTGATTTCACATAGAGCATATCTAAATGGTGGAGCTTACTGCCACAGCAGTAGGTCCTGAATTTCTCTTCCAGAAGAAATGCACATCGAGGGGGTCCAAGATATGAACAGATTCCAAAAGGGTTTGAATGACTTTGTGGAGGACAGAGCCCATAGGGGCACTACACAAAGTTGCATGGGTGCATTCTCCAGCGTACAAAGTGCCCAAATGGTTGTTGATTGCTGAAGTTGCGATGGCACAGAAGGGGAAGGATCACTCCTGTTTGGACTGTCTCCTGACTGTCTGCATTGAAAACCGGGTGTGGGGTTGGATGGACCCTGAYTTTGGTCTAATTCAGCCTCCATTGTAAGTGTTGGTGGCAATCAGCCCTGCTATTTAAAGATGACTATTGCAGGATCGTATTTTTTGGATGGTGCATTCAGGTATTCTTTCACACATTTAAATTTAGTTCTCAGGAATTTTAAAGTTCAAATACATTTCATCTATATAAAGCATATTCTGAAGCAATTTATTCTGATTTGAGACCTGTCACTTCAATGTTCAGTCTTGACAATATGAGAAGTTCTGCACCGAACTAATGCACACASAACAGAAGGCCACACACCTGCCCAGAGGAGTCTGTCCCAATAAGCCTTATAGAGGGAGATTTAGCTGCTGATACAGATGCCTAAATTTAGGTGAATGCAATATAGATATCTGTGTGTGAGCTAAGTATCTAAGCTTCCATTGGAGTCAATGGAAATTTAGTCAATAGGGAATGGAGTTGAGAGAATTCATAGTGTTATAAGGTAAACTCCAACATTTGCTTAGCTGAACTATCCCTGGCTCCACTGACTGTAGTCTTTAGATCTCCAGTGACTATTGAGAAGCTTAGACACCCAGCTGACATGTAGACACATAAATTTGGATGAGTTGAATGGGGAGCTGGACTCATTCATAATTTCAGTTAAACCCTACAGAGCTATAAATAGTTAACCTAGTTATCCTATGGATGGATTTGGTATGTTCAGGAGTGTCAGATCAGTCCATGGCTCTTCGTTCCGTGAAAGGAACGACTGCTTTGGGAGGGCTCGGTGCTTTAAGATGTATACAGCTCATTGGATTTCCTTCGTAACATCAGCTAGAAGCTTAGGTTAAACTAGCCCTGYTTGGTACAGAGAGGGACTGTACCTTGGCATTTGGGAGCCTGGCTAGTAGTTGACAACAGGTGAGTTCCTGAGGTTGCACRTAAGTCTTTTTTTCTGACTTTTTAGAAGATTTTTTAAATAGTGGATACTGCCTCTCTGAAAGAAGATACACTATGGCTATGTCTACATAGCTTGCAATTTCCAACTGGATTGGAGTAATTGTCTGAAAGTCTCTAAAATTGCTTAAAACTTGAGTTCTGGCATTGACATCTGAGGGGACATGGGTGCAGCAGGCAGGACTGGAGTGCTAGTTTGTGGAACCATTTGAATGGATAATGTGGTCAGGACCCAAGGCTTGGACTGCAGCGTTTCCTCACTGTGCTGTGCTCATACGATGCTCAGCCTGTGAAGCCAAGCTTGTGTAAACAAACTAATCCACCAGCGCTTGATAAGATGCATCATCACATACATGAGAACTGAAAACAAACTTGAGTACATCCATGAGGATATAGCCTAGCTGATTTTGATTATTAAAACAAAAAATAAATACAAATCAGTACCAGCATGTGTTGCTCCCTGAGTACTATTAAAGGAGCAGTTTAGCTCATTGTGCTCTGCCCCATCTCATGGGGCGGGGGTGGGGGGGTCTGAATGCCCTCTCCTTCTTTAGCAGCCAAAGAGAGATGGGCTTTACGTAATTCGGCTGTCCTACATTTATCTCTACCTGGCAACGACTTTGTCATGCTGGCTGCGTGCTGCACGTTCTGTACCTCATCCCCAGCATCGCTCGCTCCGCATTTAGAGCTGAGAACATAACGATGTCAGATCTTCTGCTCAAGATCTAGCTGCACGGAGCTAACGCTGTCTCATCCCTTTCCCCTAATCCACACAGAATCATCTTGCCTTTTGACTCAGGCTCTGTGTCCTCACCTGTAAGTCCCAGCACAATTTATCTTTTTTTTCCCATCTCTTGACAATTTGTTGTTGATGCCGATTTGACGACCAGGAAGAGATGGGGGGGAAATCTGAGATGYGGGGAGGTGAAGTGACTTGCCAGAGGCAATAAGGCAGCCCGCTGAACTTCAGACTTCCCATCAAGCCTCCAGGGTCTCAGCAAAATGCTCACATCACTAAGTCACACTGAATCACTGCAAGTCTCAGTCCATACCTCCCACCAGCTCGCTGTGCATCTCATCCCAGCTTCTTGTCCTCTCCTTCTCTCAATGCCCCACACATCTGCCAATGGCCTCTTCACCCTCTCTTTATGCCTCGCCAATATATTGTCAATACTCTTCTCTCTACCTGCCTTTCCAAAAGCTTCCTTCTCTACCAGGCAGGAAGGAATGGCTCCATGCCATCTTTCCATGTCCGTCTCGTACTGTTGCAATTGTACAACACACTCAGATTTCTGTTTGAATAGCGAACTGCTACTGAGCTTCCACTGTGAATAGCGGCTGCCTGGGGCAGGCATGCTCACAGAAAAGATCTTTGCTTTCTGTCTTTCTAAAAATAAATAATCAAAGAAAGGGAAAAGTCAAAAGCTCATCGGCCCCAAAGAAATGTCTGCATCTCCACGGAAGACTTCCAAATATCTAACCCAAGAGAGAGTGGTAGGGGTAGGAAATTTGCAGATCAAAGGTTTCAAAAATATGAAGTTCTGTTTCTGTGATGCAGACCAGAGCTGTTTGCTCTTCTCAGAAGTAGTGAACAGGCCAGCACACTCCTGCCAGTACAGCACTCCATCAGCTTTTGAAAGCTGAATGCCACTGCCGATTGTGGCAAGTAGAGCTAGAGCAGAGATTATTTTAATTGAAGTGAAGCTTTCAGACCATTTCACTCACTCTCATAAAGCAGCTGGGGATACTTAGGCACAACTTTGAAGAGACRTTTTAAGGCACAGGTTCAATATTTGCACCCTGTGGCACTCTGCTTGAGGTTGTCAGACTAATCCCCGGGTGCCAGCAAGGAGTACGGGCCACTGCTGCAGGAGGAACCGGTGGAAAACCTGAGGGCGGACGTCAGCTGGGGCCTTCGGTGGTTCGCTTGGTGGAGCCAAGTGGGAAATATGTATTGGTTACCCTGGAAGGAGGAAACATCAGACAGAAGCTTAGGTCATCACTGCTGGTTTTCTATACCGCCGTATCAGTCTTACTCAATAACATCAGCCCAGATTAGATTAAATTTCTAAGACATAAAATAATATACCTAGCAAGGATTGCGAAACGAAAAAGGAACGGGGCGATTATGATATTTACAACAGTTTTCATGTAATGCAAACATCTGACTACATCTTTAAGGGCAAGGAGGATATTTTTAAATAAACATGCTTCCTTCCTGCAAGTAATAGATTGCAATAGCAACTGGCAGAAGGATTCATCTGTTATTTTAGTTGTTTTCATGGTTTCATGGGTTTTAGCTCTAACAAAAATATTTAAAAGAAGAGAGTACATTCTATTGCAGGGAAATTGTCAAAGGGTTTTTTTATATTATCTGTTCTATCCTATCATACATTTATATTCACAAGTTTAGAACATTTTTAAACATTTCCTTTTACTGTTCGTGTTTTCTGTGATTGAACCTCCTTCCCCCTTCAGCATGGCTATATTTTGTGTACATAACTTAAATACAGCCCCTCCAGAAATCTTGGAAGTAACAATGAATAAGAATACACTTTCTCATTAGCAATATTCTAGTCATTCTTTTATTTCAATAGAGCTAAATCTGTAGATAAGTTAAGACATTTCTATTATTTTGGGTCGGATTCAGCAAGGCTATTAAAAAAAAAGGTAAACGGAAAAAACTGTTCTTGAGCTCATGTAACTGAAATGTACTATGAATCTGAGAAGTTCTTAAAGACACAAGACCCATTGCACCGTGTTAGTAGTTATTGGGGATTGAAAAGCAAGAACACCAACACAGATTTAGTGTGTGCCCACTTGGATTGCCTATTGAATACTATGTGGACTCCTGGTCCTCACCTTAAAGGAAATATACTGGAAAACATTCAGAGAAGAGCCACAGGAGATGACCAAAACCATGGAGCAGTTTCCACACTTTGGCTCTTCAGCTTGGAAAAGTGATGACTGAGAGGGGATATGGCAGATGTCTATAAAACCATGAGTAGCATAAAGAGTGTGGAGAGGGATTGATTGTTCCCCTTGTCTTCCAACACAAGAATGAAGGGGTGCCAAATAAAGCTAGCAGGTTCAAAATGAGCAAAACCAGATGGCTCTTCATAAAGCGTATAGTTAAGCTGTGGGGTTCCCTGCAGGAAGATGTTGCCCGTGGTGGTTACACGGGCATACGGGGAGCTCCGGAGCATAAGCTATTGACGGCTGAGAGAGCACTCCAGGGAAGTGTATGCTTGTGCCATTCTTATTCACTTCCTCAGACTTCTCTTTCTGGCCACAGTTAGAGGCAGCATACTTTGGTCTGGCCCTGCATTGCTGGTCTTGTTTTCACGATTGCTTCCTGATAAAACTGAGTCCCTTTCCTTGCCCCAGCTACATCCCCAAACTCAGGTAGGAATAGGGCTGTTATTGCAGATACTTCTGTTTGTAAAGAGGTGCTGATGTCAATGATTTACTGAAATACACACAGCAAATCTAATCAGCAAACTGCTTTGGCATTAGGAACAGGAAAAGATGATAAGAGTGTCAAGAACGAGGGAGTAATTCAGTTATTTTAGGGTCTTGCAACAACTGGCACGGCAACAGCGCAGCCTGTGAAGCTCTTGTTTTTAAAAGAAAAAGTCTTTTTCCGTGTGAAGTTGGAGCTATCACAATATAGACAATGGACTGCTRTCATCTTTAATCCATCCTGGCAGAAATATGTGTTTGACCAATGTTAGCACTAAGAAGGCTGAGACTCGCTCCTTGTCCGAATCACAAAGGTGCAGACTTCCCCTCGGAGACGTGCTTCCCACACAGAGCCTATAAATAGGCCTTTGGCAAAATATTTTGCCATATTTAGCATTTTATTAAAAGCATTGTGTAAAATGAATTCTCCATTACTCTGTGCAGTTCATCTGCATGTAATACCAATGGTAACTGATTTTCTGATGGTGCGTGAACTGCTAATGTAAAACCTCTGCAGAAGACTTAAAGGTGAAATCTATTTTCCCTGCAGAAAGCCTATATAATCTGGTTTTATACAGGAGAAGTACATCTTAAAGGAAGCGGAGGGGACTGCAGTGCCCACATCCCAGTTACTGCTCCAACCTGTGGCAGGGAGGTAGGTACCAGCCCAGCCTCCCCATGCCCTCTGCAAAGGTGGCAGCATCAGCCAGGCACTGGTGATAAACATTATGATTCAGTATTAAATTGCTAACACAGTTTTGCACCAGCAGCTCCATTAAATACATATTCTTCCATTTAGGCCGTGTGTTTGCCTCCACACACGCCGCTGTTTTTGTGTCTCTGCACCCACCGCTTCCACTCCCTGCAACCCTCCCGGCCGGACGCTGCTCCTGCTTCCAGTGGCAGGGAGAGGGAGGACATCGGCTGCTGCACCGGGCTCACATCTGTGCGCAGTTGGTGCAACCACGTCAGGATCTGGCCATGCATRCTGAAACAACTCGCCTTCTTCTCTGCAAACGCAGCTGAGGGCAAATATTGCCTACAGTATCTGCTGATGCTGGAACACTGCAATTACTTCTGAAATCTAACCTAATTACAGTTGCTGAAGAATTTTTCTCCATCCTCTCTGCCTCATTTACAGTTCTCCCACATTCTCCTTTATGTCTCCTTTCTTTGAGTCAATATTTACCTTTTTAACACTTTCTTTTCCTCTGCTTCCTKCCCTCCTGCAATGCCCTGTGCAAGCGGAATAGCACAGCCTCTGCCAGCAGCTGTGTCTGTGCGCAGCCTGCGCTAATGACGGAGGCCAAATACACCTTCCAAGTTTTCATAGTCAAAGCTCTGACTTTGCAAAAGCAACAGAAYGCCTTACCTGACTTTGCATTAGCGAATTTGTTTTCAAGGTTTTGTTTGTATTTCAACGCTCTCCCAGGGTGCTCACAATGAAATCAGAACCGTGTTTGCATAAATATCAGGGAGAGGAGCTGACTKCCACAAAAAAGGAGGAGCAGCCGTGAAGCAGCCCATTTTCATTGACAACATAGAAAGGAAATAATCTACCTCAAAGAAAAAATGTTTTCTGGAATTGTTTTTTTTTAACTGTATGACTATGCTCAGACTAAGAGTTTAAAACAGCAAAGTAAATGGTTTTTAAATGCATGATTTAACTCAGTAAGTTTTTTGGGTTTTTTTTGTTACCAGGAATTTAGCATCTGTTTGGACAGGGGTGAGCACATTGCAGAACACTCCTAGTGCCTCATTGACATCTAGTGCCTACTGACTGCTGCAGTTTAAGCAACACCAGTCAAAACACTGAAAGAGTCAATGAAGAAATGAACCTGACKTGTTTTTTTTGTTTAAGTCAAGATCAATGTCTTTTTAAAACATGACAATAAGGTACCTGGCCAGATACACTAAGAGGAAAATCTGTGTCCTGGATTTGCTCATGAGGTCAGAATCAATGGTCCTCATAGTCCTTTCTCATGTGTAGAGGCTGTATAAGAGAAGATAATGAGAAAGATCGGAGCACATATGCTACAAACATCCTGGAACAAAATCTTCTGAGCTGATCTTTTAAAGTCAAGCAGCTAAATTCAGGCTTACACATTGTCTTGATATTGATAGTTGCTTACTGCTTTGAAAATCATAGGTGGCAGAGCTGTRTATGTGAGGGCAGATCCATATACCCCCCAGTTTGAAGATTTTTTATATTTCCTCTATTATTTACTTAACTTTCACATTTAAATTTTCCATATTTTTACTAACATGTGTCATTAGTAATAATAACATAATAAGCTTAATGTAGGTGCAAGAGTTGAGTGCTGCATAGAATCAAAGCAAGCTAAGAATTTGAAAGAGCGAGTGTGTGGTGGTAAGTAGTGTAACTCCAAGGTTGTAAGCAAGAACAGCACTCAGGAAAAAAGAGAGGAGGGAGCAATTAGCAAAGAACTTGGAAAACGGTGCGGAAT
Source organism: Oceanodroma leucorhoa (assembly GCA_030449065.1). Classification (NCBI taxonomy): domain Eukaryota; kingdom Metazoa; phylum Chordata; class Aves; order Procellariiformes; genus Oceanodroma; species Oceanodroma leucorhoa. The sequence continues at coordinate 4,312,330 of JASVER010000085.1, read as the reverse complement.
CMTGAAAGTGAGGATGAACTCCGGGCCTAACCCATCTCCTGCTGAAGTCAGCGGAGGGGGGAGTAAGGCTAAGGAGAGAGGCAATGTTGTGCTACACCTTCCTGCTGCTCATCAAGAGCTTCTGGAAGAGATACAAGGCCTCTGTGAAACCTGCCAGGATTTAAAATATTTGTACAGATCCATAAGGACTGTGTCTTGCCAAAAAAATACTACTGCAGTCCAACATTAATGCAGTTGCTTTTCTTAGTTGAGGTAAAGCCGAAGATGCTGCATTTGTGTTCAGATTTCTCCCAGCCATTCTTAATTCAGTTGTGGCACTACAACCCTTTATTATCGTCTGTTTCACTGGGGCTTCCATGGAAAAATAGCAGATCCTTTACTCTGGGTTTGAGTTTGAACTTCATCTTCTTGGGCAGCTCTCAAAGCTGAACAAGCTCCATCAGCCTGATTTCATAGAATCATAGAATCATAGAATCATTAAGGTTGGAAAAGATCTTTAAGATCATCGAGTCCAACCGTCAACCCAGCACCCACACCCACTTCAGACCAGAACCTTTCTCCCAGGTACGGCCACGCCATAGTTCCTTATTTGTGTTAACCAGCACAGCCCCACTGAAACTGGACTTTGCCACGAAATGTATTCCCGTCCTGTTGTGAGTGAATGAAAGGTCTTCTATGGGCCAAGAGGTGTACTGGCACAAAGGCCACTGTCAGCCAGAGGATAAGTGGATCATCTTCTCTTTCCCACACAAGAAAGGATTATTTCCACAGCCTTGAGCTTTGGCTCGCCAGGCTGACACACACACACATACATTACGCTCGATGGCAATGGAGTGCATATGTACATCTCATGCTGCAGAACAGTTTTGCTTCACAGGAAGTCTGTAAATGCTCAGCCACAAGGTTGCCGGGCAGTGGTAAGCTTTAGGGCTTTCTGTGCACCCAGCAGCAATTTCAGCCCTTCCAGATGTTAAGTCTGTGCAATGGTTAGTCACTAATTTTTCAACCCATGCCTTCTTCCTCCCCACTCCTTGCATTAACCACTTAAAGAAAACCTGCAAACCCTTTTTTGAATAAGCTGGGAAAGTCAAAGCCTCAGGTAGGTTGTGTAGATGACTAAAAGTTCGTCCATGAAAACGCTGGCAATGGATAAATTTTTACTTCAAAATGGATCAGGCTAAGGTAAGTTCAAATCAGCAAATTGGCTCTTGTCTTGTAATAACCATGCAGAAAAACAGGGAGCTTAGTTTTCTAGCTGAAGAGACTCTGAAGACCCATCAGGCATCCTACTCCAGTGCTTGGGGCAGCAGCAGTAGGATGCATCTGAAGTCCATTTCTCTGCGGCGTCTCTCTRCTTTTCCCTGATTCAGAGGCTCTGCTGCCGGTTGATAAATATGCACTACCTCTCCCTCCCTCAGGAAGCTGTAAGCTGCAGAATGAAAAATAATGCTGATCCTCTGAAGACCATTCCTCTCTGTAGAAATTTCTGCCAAAATTGGTTACAGCAGTCTGTTACCCAAAGAAGGAGGTCCCCACATCTGCCCCTGCGCTCCCATGCTCACCTCCGCCAGCCAGCCCGGCTGGAGAGCAGCACAGAGCTCCCAGCAGCCACGGCTGGTGCGACTCCTTCGACTAACAGGAGCCACTAGATTTATTTGCCATGGATTTGCCCCTGTTGCTCTCTCTTTCACCATGGAAGGTAGGGAGACAAGTGGCCCAAGGTCTGTCCTGCACCTTAATTAATATTAAATTAATTCTTGTCTGTCTCCTTCTTACTTACCTGAAAACTTAAGAGAATAGTTTCATATGCAGTGCCATTTGGTCAGCTCTTTGAGGGTCCTTTACGCTTTTCCATCACGCCCATCTCTCCCACAGTGCCATCCCTGACTTTTGCACCATTGTTACCATTTATGTTGATTAGAGGATGATTATTTGGGGGACGCCTTTTTACTTCTACACAAACACTAACCCAAATGTAGGCTTCACATTTAAATTAAGGGCTGCAAATTGCAACTWATTTCCCTGCAACATGTATTTGTGCCTGTTAAAGGTTAAAAGCATCGATATTGCACAGGCAATGCCTGTGCTTCGRGGTTGTGGTGGCCAGGCTCTGGCTCTGGAGCCAAGTGATGTCCAAGGTAGCTCCTTCCTTGAGGGTTACATCATGCAGCAGTGGCGGCACCGCATAATCCGAGTCCCTGGTAGTGAGGGAAAGCAAGCCAGCAGAGCTAAACCCGGTATGTCYGGCCTGAACTCGCACCCAACCCCACATCCCTCCCACGGGCTTGCCACAATGGAGCAGTGGGGTCCCGGGGGAGCCRCTGTCCTCTCCCGCTCTTCCCCTTGGCCTTCCGCCCTGGGAGGCACCTAGCTTGTGGTTCTCGGCCCATTGAAAACCCTGCTGCGTCATTTCTGGGCCACGAAGGTTGGCCAGCTTATTCTAGTCGAAACAAAAGGGATTGCGGCTTTGGATYGCAGGCTCCTGGTGTCTGAAAAGTTACTTACTGATAGTTCATGATTATAAAATGATCTAATTTTTTAAAAATTGAACACTGGGCTCCCGCCTTAAAGTTCTTACATGTGGCATCTAGTATAACCCTTTGGCTAATTTCCAAACCAAATGCAGTATTGACAGTATTGGGTTATTTTCCATTTGGACCGAGAGAAAGGCTGGGTGTTTTGAATGGCTGGTGTTTCACAACAGGACTCAGGTATGCGCTGGGAAAAGCCTGCCTCACCCTCAGCCAATCTGCTGTTTGCTGTCCTAATTAAAGTTTACACCGGTAACCTAGGGAATGAATTAAGAAACAAATCTTAACCAGCCTCACTTCTTCACTTGTGCAATGGGGTCCTTATAAATTCACAGGGAAAATGTTAAAATGTGGTAGAGATGTAATTTTGTACACAAGCCCCTGCGTCTCGCTGATTGCCTTTCTCAATGTGGTATTTTCCTCAAGGTACTTGGTTTCTCGGCTCTTAAAAGCGTAGGGTTGTTTTTGGGGCAGGGTTTTGGTASGTTTTCAAAAGGACTGGAATATCAAATCATGTGGTGTATATAATCATGGGAAGTTCCTTTTCTCTAACCTTACAAGGCTTGAAGATTTTATGTTATACTTCATTGTGCAACACAAGAAAAATACCTCAGGAACAGAAATGTCTTTTATTCCACTCCCCATGTATCTGATGCTTTATTCCCTCAGGCACTACTTGTTTGCCAAAGGATTGTTTAACCACTGTTTGACAATTTCCAAATGGGAAAAAATGCTGGGTTTCATCCAAAGGAAGGGAGGAGCTTTTCAAAGTTTTGTATTTAATCTTGGTTAAAAGTAAACAACTTTACCCTTTCAACATTAGTCATGCCTGTTGTATAAAGTACGGTGTAAAAGTGCTCAGCAAAAAGAGTGCGTTTTTCCACACTTTGTAATTATTAACATTTGTATTCGGGATTGAATCGGATCGGACTACAGGCTGGAGGGGGGRGGACGGGGGGAGCTGGGCATCACAGCAGGGTGATTGGGTGAGCTGGGTGGTGAGGGTGGTGGGAGAAGCAGCACGGCTCCTCRCTGGAGCCAGGTAGCTGCAGCAACCTTCAGCCCACACGCTGCGCCCACACACGCGCACCCCGCGTGGGCAGAGAGGTCTCTGCTGGCTGATATTTTGCTAAGATTAATGTGTCGTTAAAAGGGAGGCAGAATGGACCAGGGGAGATGGGGAAACAGCCCCCAGCCCACCACACAAACTGTGCTGGCACAGGTATGGCAGTGCAGCCAGGCCCTTCTGGTGGGGACAGAGCTTGCACCAGCTAAAGGGGGTTTTCCGTCCGCAGGAAATCCCTTCTCTGAACAAAAAACGCATCTTAAAGAGCAAATACACCATCCTAGGAGACCCCTTCTGCGGGTGGAAGAGGTGCCTCCTCCAGGTGTTTCTTTGGCACAGCAATGGGGAAGGGGGGGTTTGGCCGGGTGGACACAGCAGTGCCAGCAAGCCCCGGGTGCAGGGGCTGTGCGAGGGCGACAGCGGGCAGGGGGGCAACAGCCGGCGGGGCCCGGGAGAGGCGGGTAGGGCGGCGGGGCCCGGCGCTGCCGCTGGCAGGAGGCGCGGGGGGAGCGGGACGTGGGAGGCGGCGGGGATACCAGCGGGCTGCGCCCAAGCCGTGCCCCCGCTCCCCGGCCATTTCTGCGCTCCTTGGGGGAGAAGGGCAACCCCAGACCCYGCTCGCTGCCGCCGTCAGAAGTCGGCAGGAATGCCCGGCGAGGCGAAAGCAAGGCTCCGAATCAACAGCTCCTCCCAGGCTCCAGCACACTTGCTTATCTCTCTCTGGCCACTTCGCAGGAGGAGTATTAGGCAAAAAAAATAATGCAAAGTGGGGAATAAAAAGAATGACCTACTTTGCAACAAGAAAAAAAAAAAAAAAGAGCTCTCTGTCAAGGTTTTGCTCTAATTGCCGGTGCGACGTTGCATAACCAAATCAGGAGCTCCTGCCTGTGCCCGGGGAGGCCGGGAACCTGCCCCGGGGCAGCGCGGTGCCGTGCCCCGCTCCGGCTCGGGCCCCGCCGCCGCCGCCGGGGAGCGGGCACGGGCAGGGCGCAGGGTCGCCCCCCGGGCCGGGGGCCGAGCGGGGAGGGCGTCCCCAGCCCGCCGAGCGAAGCCGAGCCAAGCCGGGGCCCCGCCGGGGCGCCCCGGGAGCCGGCGGCCGGGCACCTGGGCGCAGCCCTGCCCGGCGGGGACGGCGGCACCGTGGCCGGCTGGCGTGGCGTGGCGTGGCGTGGCGTGGCGTGGCGTGGCGGGGGCTGCCGGTGTCAGGCTATAGGGGCGGCCGCCGGTGCAGCGCGGGGATGCCGCTATCGACATATGTAAAGGCGGGCACGCTGGGGTTTGCTCGAGGCGTTGTGAAACCATCCTTGATGCGGGGCTGGCTTTTGGTTGAGGCTTTTATTATTTATTTTTTTTTCTTCCCCTGCTTCCCCTTTCGTTCTCTTTCCAGCTTCTCCTTTTCTTGGATCCTCGCCTGTCTCCTCCCACAGAACGAGAGAGAGAGAGAGAAAAAAAAAGGTCACGTATGTTTGGAAAAATATGTAGGTCAGTGGAACATTCCCTGCACTTGTGCACAGGGAGCCGGGGTGGGAGAGCCTCTCCGCAGCCCTCTCGCTACCCACCGCCCCAGCCCGGCCCTCCCGGAGCCTGCCGCGGGGAGGGGAGAGGCGAGCGCCGGGTTCCCTTTCCCCCTCCCTGACCCATTTTGCGCACCGGCCTCGGGTTTGGGC